>CAKAOH010000458.1:0-69500 GCA_916701665.1 Sebastiscus tertius | reverse complement strand
CCTACATGTATATATATATATATATATATATATATATATATTAATTATGAAATTAGTTATTTTTAAAATTAGATTTAAATTTGCATTATTTGAACTGTACAATTTTGTTTTATGCATCTTTATATATTTTGACATCAGAGCTTTTTTATTACTATCATCATTGTTGCAGGGCAAACAAAGTTTAACAGTGAAATGTGTTTCCCATATACCTGCTCACACTCATTTCTGCATTTTATAGAATAAACTGGACGCATATCTCTCCTTGTCAGCGTCAGTTATCTGAAATAAACCTGCAGGGCTAATGGCCGGCCAGCGTAGGTTTTTTATTTTGGATAGTTGCTGTATCAGATTCAGGTCTGTGGCGGATTGTAAATCTCAGTAAATCTCCTTTGTGTACCTGCATTTTAACCCCCACAAATACCATCCAGGGGTCGTGATGGAGGGGTGGTAGTGGTGGAGGTGGAGGTGGTGTCGGTGGGGGGTTGGTGTGTTTCCTCAGACCACATACCGAAGGTGTGTGTGCTCGGGCGTGTTTGATTTAACACTGCGGTTCGTCTCTTAATAACATTAGGCCCCATTTCTGAACTCCCTCTCTCTCCTCCTGGGCCGGGTTCCTCTCCGTCTCTCTCTCTCCTCAGCCCTTCATGGTTCCTATTACTCGCTCTAATAAATTGTGAATAAGCAGCGGCCCAAAAAGTCCCGGGCTGTGGAGAATTCCCCATCCTGTAGCGCGAGGCACCCCCTCTTAAGAAAACACAAATTAATTCCAAACCCCTCTGTAGCCAAACGTTTGTGGAATGATAAATATTTTCATAGGAAGCTCTGCTCTTCCTTACTTTATCTGCACCAATTTCATTATATTTCTTCTTCACAGCCGCACAGTTCTTGATGCCTTTTAGCTTCTGTGCATCTTTCTCCTCCTCCTCCTCCTCCTCCTCCTCCTCCTCCTCCAGCCTCACTGACTTGAACTCAAGGTTACGCCAGGGCCCTCATGTCGACCCTTATAGTCTGAAAATAGAGTCAATCCATCCTCTTATAGTCTGAAATGAAGGTATTATAGGACTAAAGCTAGACTTCTGAGTTTCATTTTGCTTCGTTTGCTGCACTGAGGTGACTCTGGTCGATATTTGGTGCAGAAATGTTTTATACTTTTTCAGTTAGATGCTGCTTTTTGTTTTTGTTCTATGCATTCATACACTGTCTTTGGGTTTTTGCTCAGCCCTCTGTGCTAAATGTGCTCCAACACTGTGCTTCATGTTTGATAGATGATCATTATAAGTATCATTATATAGGCCTAGTTATAGTTTGTCCTGCTTTTGATAATGAAAGGAACAGATTACTTAAAAGATGCTGTTTAGTAGACCACAAAACAGTTAACTAATCTTATGAAGTATGTTAAAATATGAATGTCTTCTTTAAAGTAAGCACTTGTTCGTTTATTCATTTTCACTTTTAATTTTTTTCTTTAATATTTCCTCATCAGTGAGCAACTAGTATCCACTTCTTTTATTTTTGTTTCTTTAGTTTTTCCTGTCTAACTATGTCCGTATATCTCCTTGAGCGCTCGCCGTGGAATAAAGTAAAGTCTTCTAGGTTTTCATGGAACGAATGCGTCTGAACTTTATACAACTTCAGAAGCAGCAATCACGAACGTAGCCTGATATGTGCAGCTGTCTGAAGGCCTGACTAAATCAAAAACTCTCCCAACTATTCTTTGTAAAAGTTCTTTTATTACTGTAAAGAAAAGCTTAAAAGTAACAACATAAGGTGAAACAAAGACAATAAAGTCAATGAATTATTATCATTTTAAAAAAACTGTTTTGTTCCCTCTCATCTAATCCTTGTTGTTTTCTGAATCTAGCTGTTTAGCTTTTGCTCAGTGAATATGTGTGTGAGAGGCTCGATCACAGGTATAATCCATTGAGAAGTAGTGTGTCTGTTGTGTTGTGAGACCTCGGACGTGCTCGTGCGTGAATCTGCACACACTACACGTCAATATGTGAAGAGATGCTGGTGATTCTATTGTTGTATAAGTTATTACACTTCCCCCTAAATATCTTCCTCTTTCCCGCCCTTCTCTCCCCTTTTTAATTCCCTTAAATCCCCAGAGAGCACCCTGTGGTGGTGTGTGTGTCTGTGTGTGCGTGTGTGCGTGTGTGTGTGTGTGTGTGTATTAAATCCTGGGCTGTCAGCAGACAACAGCTGTCTCTCTGGCTATCTCCACTCTCCTTATCTCATCTTGAGAAGCCACACACATCGCAGCGTATAGCCTGCAGTGGCCATATTTCATTTTTTTTCATGCTTAATAAGGGTACTTTCCAGTGAAAAAGAGAATTTAATAATTCTCTGCGGCTCTGGGAGTATTTTTCTTTCGAGGCGTCAGAATTTTTCTTCATCGAATCTTTTCCCCGAATATCCTTTTCTTTCCCCGACTCTCTTCCATCTTTAACTCACCATTTTATAATATCTCATCTCATTTATCTTGCGTTCTTATCTCTCCGAAAGGGCATAAATCACTCTGTTGCTTTCTCTTTTCTCACACACACACACACATTTACACAGTAAATCTACCAGTAGAGAAGTAATTGGACCTCAGTCCGTCTGTAACGGCTGCGTGCTTCAGCTACTAGCGAGCTCTGTCCGGCCAGCTGTTAGCAACTACGGCGGCCACTAGCTGTCATCTGCTGAGGAGACGGATCGAGGACAAACCTGTTTGTCCTAATTACTAATAAAGTCTAAGAGTGTGTGTGTGTTCATTAGAGAAAGCAGAAGCAGTCATGCAGTCAGGCGTGTGTCAGTTTTGAGTGTGCGAGCGTGTGCGCGACCGCCCTCCCATCACTGGACCAGATGTTTTTTTACCTGGGAGCCAGACCACCATCTGACTGGGGTCAGCCCGGTCCTCCAAGCCCACACCCGCTCCTCCGGGCTGCTGGGAGGTCTGCCAGCTGTCCCTCACTTTGACCCCCGTCCCGGGGCACTGGTTCTGTGGGAGTCAGAGTCTGGGCCTTGGGGGTAGGTGGTCCTTCTCGGATTTGGCAATATTACCGGGGGGAAAATTTGTTAGGGATATTATTAGAGTGCGAAATGCCTGCCGGGTATATGGGCAGTGAAGGAAATATAAAAAGAAAGCAGAATTTGTTTTAACGTAGAAAGGAGTAGAGAGTGCGTGCTGGAGAAAAGCAGAGATAAAGACACTGGCGTTGTTAAATAAAGAGGTTTTGATTACTGGGGGACAGAAGAGGGTAGCTTCTGGCATTAAAGCAGTCTTGTTGCAGGGAGTTAGTCAAGTGGAAAAGAAAGGCCACCAAGTCTGGGAGGTAAAGTTACAGAGTCGGCAACAGGTTCACCGCTGCCAGAGATTAACTGGAGCCTCTCGTAGAAGGACTTCTGTTTCTTTCAAAGGACTTCTGTATCCACTATTATAGGACTTAACTGTTTTGTTCACTTTTAATTTAAAGAACTTCAGTATTAGCCAGGTGTGTGTTTTGGTTATTTAAGAAAAAACATTGCAGAGACTCCGGTGAGAGTTGAATCTGTCAATAAAGCGATTAATGGCTCGCGGCGGTTTTTTAAAACTGGTTGCTCAAGTTTCTTAATTTTTGGTTGATGATGTAAACACACTAGCTCAGGAAGTATTAGCCGGGGACGTCTGGCAGCATGCTGCTGGCTGTGTGAAACCTCCACTGAGATGGGTCACTCTGATAGGAGACATGGAAACATCTTACTGTTGTGTTTTTGCTTTTTACCGGCTCAGCAAGTGTCAGACTTGGTATGCGGAGTCAACAAAAACATGTCAGTTTACTGTTGACATTAGCATTTCTTTCCCCAACGTCAAAAATAATAATGCTCAGGTTTTTTTTTTTTTTTTTGGTTTTTTTTTGCTGATGGACAGCTTTATATGTGTGTAAACAGAAATGTTCTATTAATTGATTGGGGCATAACAATAAGTTGTAGTGTATCAAGTATAAACAGTTTAGCGCAAAAAGGACCTCAATAAGAATACAGCTAGTGTCCTTTATGGACGTTGCTGGCAGTAATAACACGTTTCTTGCTAACGTTTGATGCTAAAATATGTGGAGAGCACACAAACACGCACTTGGAATGCCTCTTAATGAATTCTCTGGTTGCTTCGAGGTCGTGGTAGGTTGAGATTATCAATCCTGAACATCTGTTAGTGGACCACCAGCATGCCTGAGCCTCTGTCTCTGTACAGCTAATGTACCCATTTCGATCAATTGGCAAAGAGAACTTTGTCTTTTATGCTACTTTACACCTTAAACCTTTCCCACTGATGTCCTTATTTTATTAAAGACAGAGTCAATTAACAGTTGTATGATTAACATTGTACTCAATATGATGAGAAACTTTTTCTAACTCTTTGTGGAGCTATAAAATGATTAGTCGAAAATTAATCGGAATCTATTTTGATAATTGATTCATCATTTAAGTTTCCAAACATTACCTGGTTCCAGCTTCTCCGTTGTTAGGATTTACTACCTTTCTTTGTCTTATGTGATTTAAAAAAAAGAGAAAAATGTATATATTTGGTGTTGATTGGACAAAACAAGCAATTTAAAGACACCACATTGGGCTTTTGGAATTTGTGACGGACATTTTTCACTATTTTCTATTTTCTGTCCTCGTCCAAAGCAATTCTTAATCGACTAACACTCATTCGATTTAGCCGGCTAATCGATTACTTGATTCAATCAACTTTGTTTCTCCACAAAGAATCACACAAAAGCACCACTTTAAATCTCGTGTTTACCAGAGATGTGCTCATAAGTTTCTTGGAAATAAGTCATTCATAAGTAAGCATGAAAAACGACTAATCGACTAAAGAAATCTTAGTTGACTAAGACAAAAATGACTGATCAGTCGACTGATGGAATAAGAGGGGGCAGCCCTACTATTTTCTAACATTTAATAGACCAAATGATCGACTGATTAGTCAAGAAAAGAATCTGAATAAAATAATAGATAATAGTCATAATAATCAGCCCATAGCTCTGTGCTTTAATGAAACATGTCAGAGTTCATGTGTTCATTATGCGTTCATTTATATAAATATGTTTTGTGCATGTGATTTAGCAGATTAGCATGTTATATGCAGTCTGTATATGGTTTATTGAAGGATTATCAGGTTTATGAGGACATGAGGAGTTCTCTGTTTTTATCACGAGTTATTAGAAAAAATAATTGGCATTCTCATCTTCTTTCCATTTATCTTAAGAGGTGTTGGCTTTGTTTTTGCCTTCTGAATATGGATGTAGTTCAAAAGACTGAAGTATAATACTAAAACTAATTGTGTGCCAAGAGGGCAGTAGCTGGCAGATGGCACATATTTCCACCACCAAGCCCGTGATAATGTCACACAAACTCAAATACTGGGCCCTTGTTCTGTGTCTTTTATCGGCGACTGTGTGTGTGTGAGAGAGAGAGAGAGGGGTTTGTGTGCAGCAGTGAATCAACCCCCAACTTAGCCTCAGGCTGTTGGGCAGACTGTCCACATCGAGGGCTCCAGGTGGGGTCCCATATGGCACGACTACAGAGCAGCAAGTCACCTCGTCTCCAGAGTCACAATGTTTCAATAAGAGGTCAAACCATCAGAGGGTCAGCGCCGCAGTGTGTGACCACCACACACGTGTTGAATCGAGACTCAGACAGACTCTGACTCAGAAACACATATTGATATTGTAAACACATCTAACCACACACACTGGCATAGTATTCTAATAATTTGACTAAAGACACACCCTTCCTAGGAAATTCAGAGGACTGTGACTAAATCATTCACCAACAGCATCTAATGAAGTACACAAAGTAGTTGAAAAGTGATGTGTCACACTGATACCAAACTGCTTTTGTCATTCAAAGGAGAAGACAGTTGACCTTTTATGTTACAGGTTGTTTGTGATTTTTATTATTTCAAATAGGAAATACAGTAAAATGACTCACTGAAACTAATAATCAATATACAATATATAATTCTTTGCAGTTTGATTGCATCAAACCTTCTATTACATATAACTCAAGCTCAGCAAGGTGTAGTTTGGGAACTATTTGATCTTAGCAGTCATACATTCACCAAATGCTGTGACTTTAAACTGTCACACATTTTAACTGGAAAGTCATTCGGGTAATCCTTGCTAGTTTTTACTTTGTGTACATTGTACACACAAACACACAGTATACTAACTGCATTACTTGGCCATGTGTGATTTGATTTCTTAGTAACCTACTCATCTTACCTACTTATCTAGAGTTTGGGGGCGCTGTGTGGGCGCAATTTTTGTGATTTGTTTGCAGTGTTTGGTTAGCAGAGCTAAATATGTAAACTGATATTTCAAGCTGTGTTTTTTTTCATTCTTCACACAACTACTTCCATCATTTAAAGGCAGTGACAGTGATCTGGAGAAACTAGCAAGAGTACAGTAGATTTTTTTAAAAAATCCAACAGGAAAACCGAGCCCAGTGTTGCCAACTCTTTTCAAATGAAAGTAGTTTGCAGCACGAGCTCCAAAAGTCCCTGAATCTCGAGAGAAAGTCGCCAAGTCGGCAACACAGATAGTCCGTTGCTTCAGGCCTCCCTCTAAAGCCACTCCTCCAAAACTGCCATTATGAACGTAAACTACAAACATGTCTATTCTAGACAGGCAGGTAGCCCGTTTAATCATTACATTTGGGCTAAATGAAATGATTGTACGGGCTTATTACAGTTCTGAGACAGCCACAGGTACCAATTTCCTTTTCTTTTGTCACAGCATTTGCTTTACTGGTTGATGTCTGGATGTAAAGAGAATTACAACAAATCTTACAAAAATGTTTCTAAAATCTTTACCAATCCTTTAAAGTGCAACACTATGAAAGCATTTGAATGATTATTGCGTCTTGTCCGTCTTTATGGCGGCTGACTTGTCACCCCATGTTTCCGTGTTGCCGTTTGGAAATGCTAGAAACACTTTTTCCTTCAGTTGCAGTCGGACTGATAAATGAACTAGTCGGCCCACATGGATCAATGTCGTGTCCGTCGCCTGTTCCTCACTCAACAGTTTAGTTGAACTACAGGTAAATCTGCATAAACTCAGCGTAGTCCTTTAACTGTATCAAATGACATTTCAACTTAAAGCACAATACGCCATCCTGTGATGTAATCCATCAGCACAAAGGCTAGAATTTGATATCCGTGAAAGAAGCAGTGGTCTAGCAGAACCCTGGGACCCAGGTGAAGCTGGTGGGACTGGCCTTGTGGCCCCGCGGCCCCCCGTGGCCCCGCTGGGTTTGTTTTAGCTTCGGTTTCAGCCCTCGGCTCTCCACATCTCTGCTGAGCTCCGCTCATCTTCCCTCCGGTGTCCTGCAGTTCCCATGGCCTTGTGCGCCCTCCTCCCAGGCCTCACCCTGAACCAGGAAGTGCCTTCCCTATCGCACGCAGTTTTTGTGTTTGTGTCTGCGTGCGTACAGGACTGTTGCAGGGATGCAGCTGAAGTCAAGAGGACTCTGAACAGGCGTCACTCTCACTTTTGATCCCTGGAAAGGGCGAGGAAATGCTAAGCACAACAGCACTTTCCTTATTTTCCCCTCTGTGCTGCGGGATCAGTGTTACTCTCCCAAGCTTCACACTCGGCCTGTGATAAAGGTCAGATCAGGATCTCTGATGGCTGCGAGGTCTTCAGGGTCATTTCAAGCGGAAAATAATAGGAAAACCAAGGAACACATGGTTTAGATTAAAAGTGCAGATTTCAAATTGAGTTAAAGCTAAAAAAAAAAAAAAAAAAAAAAAGTTATAATTTAGTTTAGTTATAATACGTTTTCTAAATTTGGAACAGTTTGGATTACAAGTATCTCTAATTTGTGTCTTGTTTATGCCCTTGTCTTTTTACACAATTATTGATATGACATACAGTAAATCAACTCCTTAGTGTCACATTTACATTCTGTTGTATTTATGTTTATTTTACGGTCAATAACACAGATGTGCAGGTGGATTTTGGGCTGCAGAGTCTTCATGGTTGAAGTATATTTATTTTCTCAGAAAACACCACGAGCTGTCTTGGGTGTTTTTAAAGCCAGGAGGGCGGCTCCATCAGCTGGAGCTGACACTACATGAGATGTATTTTCTCTGCTTTTCTGTCAAAAAAACACTCTTGTTAATGACATGAGAACAACACAAAAGATACTGTAAGTCGTCTGAGGTTTTGTGATGCCCAGTGGAGCTTCTGTTGATCAGCAGACTGTCACAATTTCTGTCACTTTTCTCAGACAGCTTGTCCTTTTTTTTTTTTCTCCACTCACCTTCATCTTCTCTGCTGCTGTAAAAACCCCACTGCCCCTATAATTCATGACTGTCATCTGTCTCTGTCGTTGTGTTGTCAGCGAGATCAGAGGTCAGGCAGTTAGCTGCAGCTTTGCCAGATTGGAATGGCCCAGAGGCAAAGAGAGAGACAGAGGGAGAGAGAAAGAGAAAGAGAGAAATGAAATAGTTCAGCCTTGTTGTTCATTGTCACACAGCACAAATAAACAAGATGTTGCTGAACCAAAAGCAGGTCATGTCACCATGACCAAAAGTATGTGGGCAAAGTGTGTGAACACTGGAACATTTCACCCACATGTGATTGTTGAACATCTCATTCTAAATCCATTAGCATTAACATGTTGCTATACCAGACTCCACTCTTCTGGGAAGGATCTCCTCATGATTTTGGAAGCTGGATTCAGGGATTTTCTCCCATTTAGCCACAAGAGCGTCAGTGATGTTTTGGTAATAAGGTGTTGGATGAGGTTGAGGTCATTGCTCTCTTAGGGGCCTGTCAAATTCTTTCATACCAAACTCAGAAAACCATCGTTGGTTATTTTTGTGCAAGTTGAAACAGGAGGGGGCCTTACCCAAATTGTTGGACAAAGTTGAAAGCACAATGTTGTCTGAAATATTGTTGCATGCTGTAGAATTATCATACAAAAATATAAGAGAGAAAGAGTCCAAAAGTGCAGTGTGGATATTGCTCACATACTTGTGGCCCTGTGGTGTTAGTATGACTTGATCAAATTTCCCAGTGCAACTTCAGTCACCCACAGTGCATCATGCTTTAGACTGACTGGTACCTTGTGTGAGTTTTGACTTTAGGATCTTCTGTCAAACAGGCTGACCTCATTCAGCTTCCTGCTCAGACTAATTCATGTGGCATTGACCTTTTGACCTCCAGCTCACTGAGCCGGGACCCGCCCCTACCCTCTCTTCTTTTTCAACCTTTTCGCTCTCACTCTTTGATATGGAGTCAGTCAGATCAGTCTCAGTATTAATGAATGCACACAGAAGGATTCACAAATGCATAAATGACTCTCTCCACAAAAATATTTTTTTCGATGCACACAAAAGTAGTTATCGTTGTATATAAATAAATAAAAAATCCACATATAAAAAAATAAGGTTTACAAATATATTTCTGATGCACACACAAATAAAACGTATATGATAAATAAATCATTTCAAATAAATGTAATAGAAATTCACAAATATATGTATTTTAAAGTATTTTCAATTTCCATCAAAAACATCTTTGGATGTTGTTGCATTTATATACAAAGTGTTGAACCTTTTATATATATTTTTTTACATTTATATACAATGATAACTATTTTTGTGTGCATTGAAAAATATTTGTGTGGCGAGAGTCATTTATATATTAATCACAAAATACATTTGTGAATCCTTCTGTGTGCATTCATTAATACTGAGAGTGATCTGACTCCATCCTTTTATCCCTCCATGGAAATGTTAAAGGGGATCTAATACAACCTGAGGAATTCAGTAAAGGAGACAGCAACCTGCCAAAGCTCTATCGTCTCATCATATCACCCAACGACGTACGTGAGAAATTCCGCTGAACTGAGAATACTGAGTAAACTTACTGCTCTTTTTTTTATTTTGGACCGCAGCCCTGCTCCGGTCTTTCTTTCCTGGTTTATTTCCTCTTAATAGCTACACACAGTGTGCACAGCGCCGTTGCCAAACAGCAGAGTGAGTCAGCATTAGTGGAGCATTTTTCTAACATTTTCCCTAGACACAATGTTACCTGTCAGGTTAACTGTAACTCGTCATTTGACTGTCAGAGTCTCTAATCACCACACTCTTCACATCAATGCCGCATTCATTGTGTTCTCTTTCTCCTTAAAACTATTCACCTCTTGAACTGTGTGCAATGGAGAAAATAGCTTGCTTCCCCTCCTCCTTGTCCCGCTGCAACACGGCCCGAGGCACGTCGCCATGTGTCAGTTACCTGCATACCTGTGTCCTGATGGTGTGTGTGCTTGCTATTGTTTCCACAGGAGAGTTGACGGCTCGAGAGGAACCTGACTAACAGCAGTGAGACAGGATAAAGAGGATAAAGCTCTCTCTACAGAGCCAGGTGAGAGGGCAGAACTACAAAAAAAAAGAAGTGAAATGCTTTAAATGCAAAGTGGCTGCTCGCTGGAGTCAATAAACAGATTATAAACTCTTAAAAAAAACAAAACTGTATAATGATAAAACTGGTCATCAGGACTGCACACACTATTTTTTGGAGCGAGGAGATTATTTTTTTGTGAGGGCAACCAATGATTTTAATCAAAAGCTGCATTCATTTTTTTGGAAAAATCTTATCACATTTTTGTTGGAGTTGGAGGGTCTCCTGAATTACACAATGTCTCTGGAATTGTACAAAGATTATTAGGAAATAATGCTGATGTTGATTAAATGTCATGAGCTATTATGCTTATTTTCATGTTTTTTAAGGCTTTAATGTTCAAAAAACCTTGCTTTATTTTTCTTTATCGGCTCTACCCCCCGAAAAAGCCCAGTCTGCTCTGATTGGTCAGCTGGTCCACTCTGCTGTGATTGGTTAATTGAACCAAACTCCGCTCCAGCTGTAGCTTTATTTGAGGGCGTGCCAAACTAGCTGCTATAGGCAAGTATTGTGTTACTTGGTGACATCACCACGTTACGCTAGAAAAGGCGGGACTTCAAGCGAGGCATTTCAGGCAGTTCAGGAGCAGTGTTTCTCCCTTTGCCGTGGACTTTGTAGACCTTTTACATGCACAAAAAATTATCTAACACATTACAGGAAAAGGAGAAAGGAAAAAGTCCAAAAGCATAATAGGTTCCTTTTAATGTTGTGCTAATATGTACGAAGCACTTAATTACAACAATTTAAATGTCATTGTTCATTTCCTAACTGGTTTCACTGTGAATTTTCTGATGACGGTGCCCGTTCTTGCCTCATTCACAGGGCTTCTCATCATCGATTTCTAACTCATCGTACCTACTGCGGGTGAGTTCTTCATGACATTTTGTCACTGAAATTGAAAGTGGAATTGCATTACTTCTTTGTCATGCATTTCACTGCATGTCTTTGTGTTAACTGTTGGAGTAAAAGCTAAAATGTGGCATCACAAGGAAACTGACACATCATTGTGATTCAACCTTAAACTGTGTGATGTTGATTATGAACTTATTTAAGTGTATTTGATCAAGAACTGTAAGGTTTTCATTTTCCTTTAATTATGTCCAATTCAGGTTTTTGTGGTAACTGTTTCATGCTAGAAGTCATAAAAAAAAAAAAAACATCCATTCAGATTTTACCACTGTGTGCATCCCAGCAGAGTTCAGTTTGTTCTGTTTGTGGCATTAAAAGAAGGTGTTTGTATGTTTAACATGTTCTTCCTGACACTGACCAAAAGAGAGATGTTCTATTGTAGTAGATGATGGGAAAGAGAACTTGTCAATAAAAGTTTCCTCTTTATTTCTTCCTTCTTTAAGATCAGCTGACGGGTAGAGGTGTCATGGCTGCGTATGGACAGACTCAGTACAGCCCGGCCCTCCAGCCTGCCGGGCCGTACGCACCATACACCCACCACACACAGGGCTACAGCGTGCCCTCTTACAGTGAGTACAAACAATAACACAGTCACATAAATGCATGCGTTGTTTTGATAATCATCTCAAAAGCAAAACATGTTTGTAATGTGACGGCAAAGCGAACCGGTACGGCTAAAAACTCATATTATTTACATCAGATTCTGCAAGTTAGTGCAGCTCTGTCTATTTCTCTAAAGTGCTCATCTTCCTTCTTTATTTCGTGGAAACAACAAGACACAAAAACAATTCAGCACATTGGCCAACATCAACATTCAACTGGAAACTAATTCAGTCTCATTACAACACAATGGAACAAAAAATGGAAGACAGAGGGGGACACTAGGGGGAACAAGACAGTTTTGTAATGTATGCAAGAAACAAGCACATCGTGTTACAGAGATAGACTGTTATACATTCTTAATCGATCCTCAGTGGAAATACAGAGTTAGTTAACAGAAGTTAATACAAAATCTAAATGATTTACAAATATTTCTCCTTTGTTAAAATGGCTATAACCGTGCATGTTTTTCGTGAATCCAAACAAATTCATCCTGATGGCATCTCTCCATACTTAGACATTAAAACAGAAGACGGCCTGAGTCATTCTCCAGGACAGACGGGAATACTGGGATACTCCAACTTCAGCAGCACTCCTCCCAGTCAGAGTCTCTACAGCTACTCTCACACACACGGTGAGTCTGAGACACTCTATGTACTGAATGTACGGACACGCAGACCTGACAGTATACTGTATAATACACCATCTTTGATTTCAACCTCCAACTGGAAGGGCTTCCATCTCCGTGTTACCTTCCTCAACTCTTTTACTCCTTTTCTGCTCTCCTTTCCTCTCCTCTCTTCTCCTCTCCTTTCCTCTCCATTCCTCTCCTCTCCTCTCCTCTCCTCTCCTCCCCATCTTTCTCTCTTTTCCTCTCCCTCTCTCTGCCACACCTGTTCTCCATTAGCTGCGGTCTGGACTCCTGGCGTCAAAAGTCTCTCCACCCCTCCTCTTTTCTCGGGGTCAGGCCCCCTTTCTCCACTCAGACCAACAACACAGCATGCAAGCGCTTGTGTCTGTTAGAGAGAGAGAGAGACAGAGAGAGTGAGAGAGACAGTGAGAAAACATAGAGACAGAAAGGATGGGAACAAGAAGAATAACAGAGAGAACAAGAGATGGGCAGAGGGTCTTTGCCGAAAAACAAAAAGTCAAACAAAGTGTGTGCAGCTCTCTGCCCACGCATGGTGTGTGTGTTTTTGTGACTGTGTGTGTGTGTGTGTGTGTGTGTGTGTGTGTGTGTGTGTGTGTGTGTGTGTGCGTGTGCGTGTGCGTGTATTTGTGCTGTACACATTCCTCAGTCGCCCGGCGCCCAAAGCATGACTCGCTCAGTGCGACTTTATGGCTTTGAAAGCAGCGTGAAATTGACCTTGTGTGTGAGAGGGGAGAGGTTAAGGTGCATTATACGGAGGAGTGAGTGGGTTTAGTGTTGCAGACTGGGGGATGACCCGGTTTCCACTGTGTGGATGAAACAGACAAGAGACAGAACAGGATTAAACTGTAAACAGATGATGTTGGTGCTACATACTGTAGAGTATATCCCAGCTCAGTTATTTTAAGAAGTACTAATAGTTGCAATATGAGCTAATCTCTATATTCCATCTTTACTACCTTTAGAGATGGTATTCTCATACTTTTGCATGTTTTTGTAGGTTTGGTGTTAGTTTTGATTGATTGGAACAGCATTGTACTCACTAGGGATGCACCGATCCAACTTTTTCAGTCCCGATAGCGATACCTGGGTTTTGGGTATCGGCTGATACCGAGTACCGATCCGATACCAGGGTTTAATTAATAGGCTGTATGTCTCGCTGTGTGGAAGTGACTGGGATCGTTCTTTAATGTGTAAGTCAACATCAGGCTTGACTTAAATATTGCTTTTCTAACTTTGTAACTTAAAAATGTAAACTTAAACAGGAATTAATATTACAGTATATAATGTACATAGTATATAAACATAGAATCGAGTTTAGTAGATCGGCCCCATTGTCACAGATATCCGATCCAGCTATTTGAGTCAGTATTAGCCCGATATGTGATCTGGTATCAGAATCCGTACATCTCTAGTACTTAATTGCAGAGATCTGGCAACATGATGACATCGCCAAAACAAAGTCAGACAGGGCAAGAAACAAGAGTGTTCAGACAATCAGACAGATTTTCAACAAGCCAATAATCTATCTAAACCACTTTATTTAGAGATAGAACCAGAAAGTTAGAGCACTCAAAAAGTTTCTAATTTCTCAGGAAAACTGTGCGCACAAATAGAGCCGAGCATGGCAGGTCAAAGGTAAACAAGAAATCAGAGGGGCAAGAAAAAGTCATACATACGATAGGTTAGCCAATGATGAACAGCTAAATGATAATAATAATACAAAACAGTGCATTGTAAACATTCATCACAGTTTACAGACCAACATTTAGAGTGTGCTTACTTGCGGTTTTACCTCCAAATAAAGAGGCTTTTTTTTAGATAACCAAAACTGTTGGTTTGTTTACAACCCGTCTCATCGTCTGACCGCTCGTAGTTTTTCCCCGTCGGACTTAATTGTAGTGATTTCAGGTCTCAGATCTCCCGTAGAAAGGAGGGCCAACGTTACAGAAATGAGACTCAAGTTGTGCTATTGTTCATCAGTGCTGCTGACCTGAAGCTTGCTCCGTTGTCATGGAGATGATTGTGTTGATAACCAGCCATAGTACATTAGGGGGAGGATCGTAACCTCCGTTTATGTTCTCTCTGCTTTCCAGTCCTTCCCAGATAACTCTTGTTTTCCATATCACTTCCTCTTAAAGAGAATATTCAGATGTCACACATTATACGGGAATGTAAATATTCATGTAAACCCACTCATGATGAAACTTCTTACAAACTGCTAAGCCCTCGTTGACTGTTGAACCAACAAACAGTTTTTTAACAGGGTGTAGTTTGAGTTTGAAAGACAATTTTTCCTAAACAAAACAAATTTGTTTGAATATTTTTATGCATAAATCATTAACTGCCAACTTCAAACGGTAATAAACTGCCACAACAACCAAATGTTTGTAGGATTTGAGAATGTTTCCATGTCATCCATTATACTGTACACAATACGCAGGCACACACACACACACACACACACACACCACAAAAAGCCATTGAAACACGTACTGTACACTGTGCATACAACTGAAACCAAATGGGGACTATGGGAGCCTTTTTGTGTTTACTTGAGAGACCTCCTGTATTTTCCCTTCAGTCGCTTTGAAGATTGTTGTGTTGTCCGGGGAGGTTTCACTGTGGTTCTTCCATTGAGTCATTTTTCTCCTGTTTGTCATGCACTGTGGAGGGGAGAAGAATAAACGGGGAGCAAGAGGGAGCAGTAGTTGACGGAAGAAATGATGAAAGGTCTACTTGAGGAAGTGGATCTTTAAAAGTATTTAAGGACGGTTCAGGTCATAAATCTTTATTATCCCCAAAGGGCAACCTGTTGTACAGCTAGCAGTCAAAACAAAACAGG
The DNA here is from genome assembly GCA_916701665.1 of Sebastiscus tertius. Lineage (NCBI taxonomy): Eukaryota > Metazoa > Chordata > Actinopteri > Perciformes > Sebastidae > Sebastiscus > Sebastiscus tertius. Next base: position 54,058 of record CAKAOH010000458.1, on the reverse strand, counting down.
TTAGGGCCTTCACAGAAAAGAACTGTACCTTTCTACTGTACATAACAAAAAAACACCCATTCAATAAACAGTACAGTTGGAAACAGTAACTGTTTGCAAAGATTAATTGAAATGCACACAATAGTCTGCTCAAGCAACTGTCACGTCTTGTCACAATAGACCCTTTCAGCCACAACAGGTTGCCAGGCAATATTAATGCTGGCAATTTAGAGACACCTATTAACCTAACCTTGGACTGTGCCAAGAGCACCCAGAGGAAACGCATACAGTTTTCACTTATCTAGTTTGATATCTCAACATCTATCTGATGGATTGGCACAAAATTCTTTTCTTGATTCCTAGAGGATTAGTTTATTTTTAGCGACACTAAGAAGTTGAAATTTGTTGTTTTGAGTGAAATTTGGTTCAGACATTCATATCCTCTCAGGATGGGTTGTACTAACTGGTGATCCCATCACTTTTTATCTAGTGCCATCATCAAGTCAAAACTTTAATTTGTCCAATACTTAAAGGGATAGTTTAAGGGTGTTTTGAAGTGGGGTTGTATGAGGTACGTATCCATATTACCTACAGTAGATGACAGTTGGCGTGCCTCCAGCGTGAGAAACGGACAAGAGCACCGGAACAAAGCAATACAGTACTGTGGACGTGGACAGTAGGAAAACGTATTTTAGCCACCTAAAAGAAAGGGTCACCTAAAAAAAAATGATATCTGTTTAAGTTTAAGCTATAATTAGAATGTTTTCTGACGACGAACTGAACTGAAAGTGAAACGTATGTATACTGTTTTTCTCATCTGAGCCTGCTGGCTTTGGAGAGAGCATAGGGAAAGAGAAGGAAAGGGCCGTCTGTCTGATGGCAAAATAAAGCGGTGAAAATATTGTAGATATAGCGTACACTTAAACAGACATTGTTTTTTTATTTTTTTTTTAGTTAAGCCTTTCTTTTAGGTGGCTAAAATAAGTTTTTCTGCCACCCCATAGCACTGTATTGCTGTGCTCTGGTGTTGGTACTCCTATCTGTTTCTCCAGGCTGGGGGCATCCCGACAGTCAGTTTTCATTACCATTTGTAACCTTTTGAGATATCCAGCCAACTTGACAATTGGTGGAATGGAAAGATTAATGCTGTCCAGTGCCCTAGGTGGAGGTGATACAATTACAAGAGATATAATTCATCAGACAAACAAACAACATGGAGAGACTTGACAGAAAGATGCAGGGTGAGGCAGTGTCACTGTGGGCGGGAAATTGCTCGGAGGAAGACGTTCCTGCCCCAGCTTGATTAGACTGAGAAGATTCCCAGAGCAGCAACAGCAACAGCGGTAGACTTTCCCACCTGTATTGTTATGTCAACCATAAATTTCCCTCGCAGCTCCTGCAGCATTGAGCTGTCACTGAGGAAGGAGTTAAAGTTTACTGCTCATTACTTCCTCCACGCAGTTTCACAGATCAGATGTTGTGAAATTATATCCCGAGGTTGATTCATCAATACAAGATGTAACGCAGGGAAATCTCTCACCAGCTTGTGATTATTCTCTATCCTGCATGATGAATTGTTTCCTGAAGGTTTGACCTTTGTCTTCACATCATTTCTCAGGTGGTGGTATTTCATCTGGAATTTTTCAAGGCACCCATGCAATCTCAAGTTCAACCCCGTTCAACTCTACCCAACAAGTGAGTATGATTTAAATTGTGTTTCATATTTATTCTCATTAATATCTACAAAAGATATTCCTTGTTGTCAGTGTTTTGGTTCAATTTAGTTTAATGAAATTTTAAGTAAAGAGGTGAAAAAGAAACACCAAAGTATGGTTTACATGTTGTACTACCTTATCATTTGCAAGTGCCTTCATCATTTCAAGTGTTGATTGTAAAAAGAAATGTTATTTCTACACAAATGTTTTACTGCCAAGACATCTGAAGAGTTTCCACAATAGGATATATAGAAAAAAATATCTTAAAATAGAGATTTACTTCACATTTTGTGATGGGATCACACCAGCCGCAATGTCCCCTTTCCCAATTCCTAGCCCCTACCGGCGCCCTTGCTCGGACCACGCCCATCTTCGAACTCTGCCTTCCTTTTGATATCAACTACACACCTGTGAATTGTTTGGTTGTGATGCTATCGTGGTGACAAAATCTGTCATCAGAAGGACATATAAACATCTGGCAAAGTACTCAAAACCACCTCTGTAGTAGTTCTTGCTACAGTCGGTCTCTCCAGTACCACAGTCTACCATAATGACACACACACACACAGATTCACAAGGTGAAAACAATAGCAGCCACATGCTGTTGCGGCTGGTAATTATAGCAATCTTGACAATATCGTAAATAAAGCTGTCATAAAAGCCACTGTCATATATCAATCATACTGTATTGTTGACTGTCTAAATGCATGAACACCTTAGGCTGGAATATTACATGACACTGACTAAAGTCATTGTTTACGTTTTGACAGGAGTTTTCAGCGTACTCAAGCTACAGTCAGAGTCAGTACTCTCCGTATTATAACTCACATCACTACAACAGCCCCTACCTAACCGGCAGCAACATCAGCCCTGCTGCCATCACAGCTCCATTAGCCTATCAGCATCCAGAACACCCCGTCATGCTGCCCAATCACAGCCCAGAGTCACACACAGGTAAGGAATGACGGACCACTATTTATGATGTTTAAGTTCTTTTTTGTTCTTTGTTTTTAAATGGAAATGTCATGCCACATACTAGCTTGTCGCGAAGGAGGCTAAATAACTCTCCAAACTGGCATGGCCATACTCTAAGGGATCCTTTGACCTCTGACCTTAAGATATGTGAATGAAAATGGGTTCTATGGGTACCCACGAGTCTCCCCTTTACAGACATACCCACTTTATGATAATCACATGCAGTTTGGGTCAAGTCATAGTCAAGTCAACACACTGACACACTGACAGCTGTTGTTGTCTGTTGGGCTGCAGTTTGCCATGTTATGATTTGAGCATATTTTTATGCTAAATGCAGTACCTGTGAGGGTTTCTGGACAATATCTGTCATTATATTGTGTTGGTTATTGATTTCCAATAATAAATATATACATACATTTGCATAAAGCAGCATATTTGTCCACTCCCATGTTAATACGAGTATTAAATTTGATAATCATGCGATTAATCGCAATAAAATATATATATAAGCTAAACTAGGTGCCTTTTTGAAGAATGTCCATTGCTTCGTTTGAGTGATTTGTGTTGCACTTTATTTCTACAATGTGCCATTGTTTTATTATTGTGGTGTATAGGATATTAAAGGGATATTCCAGTGATTTAGTACTGGGCTTCCACAAAGTTGAAAGACTTCCAAGAGACAGATTTAAAAAAAACAAAAAAGAAGACGGTAAACATTTTTTGCAGCAGAGACTGAGATATCCTAACTTTTAGTTCCTAGTGTGGTTCCAAAAACCCACTTCCCATAATACAACTCAATAGCATCTGTTGTATTCTCTGTGACTTGTAAATCGAGTACAAAGAGTTCCCTTTTAATATGCTCTTGAGCTAATAAATCAAAGTCTGAATCTTTGATAGAGACAACTTTGTTTTATGTGTGTGTGTGTGTTCTTCCAGGAGAGTACCACCCGCCGCCCAGCCCCCCGACACCAGGTAAAGAGGAGGTCCCAGCACGAAGGGGGTCAGATGGGAAGTTGAGAGGGAGGAAAAGAGCCAGTGACCCCGCTCCACCTCTGGACTCTGATATAGAGGTAAACACACTCGCACAATGTTGAAAATTATCAGCATTTCTCTACAATATTTATCTTTCTCTCTCTCTCACACACACACATAAACGTTCATGAGGTTAACATTACATATCTGTTATTTCACTGCAGCGTGTGTTTATCTGGGACCTGGATGAAACCATCATCATTTTCCATTCGCTCCTCACGGGAACCTTCTCCTCACGATTTGGCAAGGTACGGCGATACGACCCCTCCCTTTGTCCTTTACTGTAACAAGTACGTGCTGTAGCTCATCACACAACAGTTAATCCGACAGTAGGTAGGCACAGTTTGGCACAAAACCCTCGCAAAACAACAAACTAATCTCGCTTTAGTCAGATCACCCTTTGTCTCGAGTGCTTATTTGACTAACAGTCAAAGGTTTGGCCGCCTGAGCCGAGTCCACGACCTTTGGGTCTCATCCCTGAGCATTTTCACACGCTGGCTGTTTTGCCTTTCTGCCCTCTTGTTTCTTTTCATAATGCACCGGGGCTGTTTAGCTACCCCGGCATCCTGCGGCGTGATTGACAGCCGGTGGGACCTTTACATAACAGATAGGCAGCTGACGAAGGGGCGGACAGCGGTGCGTTTCTTGGTTTTGGCCAGGCATGTGTGTTTTGAATTCTCACGGTCCCCCTGCGGGTTGACACAAGGCTGATGGGAGTTTGAGAGCAGCGTTTCTGATCGGTTCAGCCCCCCGGCAGGCCATGCATGCCGTTGTTTCTTTTTCTTTCGTTACTGCCATGGAGTGGAGGGGGTGAAAAGAAAAAGAGAGGAAGAAACAACGAGAGAGAGAGAGAGAGAGAGAGCGACAGAGTGGATGTGTTGAAATGTGACTCATGTGCCAAACATTCCTGATTCCTCCCACCACCCAAACACCCCGCTGCTGGAGCGCAGTTGGACGGATTCTGACATCAAAACTCAGACATGCAGCAGAGGAATTGAATGAGTGACATCGGAAAAACAGATTAACAATCCAAGGCGGTTTACAAGCTAGCAACACTTGTTTTTTTCTCACTCCCAAATTTACGTTTAACTCATCCTACTCTTGACGACCATAATGCATTTTTTTTTCTAGCACAATTTACCACCATTTTGTGTCTACTTTAAACAGCCCAGGCTCTTCCCAATAGGGTCAGCCTATTAAACTCTTATCATAAACAAATGTTTTGAACCTGTGAGTGAAGGCAAGTCTGGGCCCAGCGTGCAGGAAAGACTAATGGGTGTGTTGAAAGACAGTTGTTTTCACCAGCTTGGTGAGCCAGAGGTGAACGGAGATCCACATGAGGAGCTGATTCCCTCCCCTGTAACAGCTCTTCTATTATCTCATCTATCATACAGCACCCCTCTCTATCCTCTAGTGTGTTTTCTATATCAAACATCCTGCATAGAAAGTCGGGAACTAGATGTTTTTAGGTGATTTTGTTTTGTCTTTTCCTTCCTCCTCTTTTTGTCTCTTCTCTGCGGAAAGAGGCTTTTATTTAGCAGCCCTCGTTTTTTGGAGGAAGGTGATTATAGATAATTATTTCAATTATTAGACAAGCAGAACAATCCCTTCTTAAGCCTTTAACCGCTCCTTCTTCATCCGTTCTATTCATCTGGTCTTCTTCTGTCCAGTGTTTCTCAATCCTCCCCTCGTCTTTTTCTCATCGTCATCCTCCTCCTCCTCCTCCTCCTCCTCCTCCTCCTACTACTGAACTTTTTCCGCCCTTCGTCCTCAATTACCTTTTTCTCTTCACACCCTTTTTTGGAGGTGTGGGGGGGGTGGGAGGGGTTGTAATTGTCATCATTTACCCCGCTTGTGTCATCAAGCCCATTTTGAGCCAGGAGGCAGCTCCGCCTGTCATTTCAGATGCACTAATCTAACATTCACCTTTGGCTGACACCCCTCTGCTTCACCCGTCTCGCTGCCAAGGACGAGACAACGCTGCCATCAAAACAATACGCCGCGCGTTACATACACACACCTGCCTTTGTAGTCTCGAACAACAACACGTCCAGGCTGTTTGTCTGCCTGAATTAGGATTTATGTGTTTCTGTGGGGGATGACTTATTGGCTAATTTGCTTATTAAGAAACAAAGGTGAAGTTGGTGTAACGCAACACCTGTGTATTTGTGTGGGGTTTTTCCAATGCAAGAGAAAAAGGTCAGGAGAAGAGAGGCTGTGTTGGGTGGTGTGAAACTACTGAAAGACTTGCTGTTCTGTTTTGGATTTTCTTATGTATTTTCCCCGTCATTCCAGGCAGTCATTCTATGGCAATCTATGCGAAAATCAAAAAGGAAATTCTTGAAACTTGCTAGTAATTGTGTCCATCGATCACAGCGTACATCAAGTCTGCTATTATTTTTAGCTGTGCTAGCAGCTTTAAATGTCAACGACGGTCTGATGGTCGGTCTTCCACTTTAGTGCAGACTGAAACAACTCAGAAACTGTAGAGTGCTGCAGCCATTGTGCCATTGGCTTTTTGTCGAGGGAACCAGGGCGATGCTAACTTCCGCGTTGGCCTACAAAAGTACGCCATCCCTGGAACATTAAAGGATGGATTGACATGAAATTTGGGACCCACATTATTGCCCCCAGAGGAGAAATTGTAATAATTTTGATGATTTTTGGCACCATCATCAGGTCAAAATATTTATTCGTCCAATACCTTGGTTTATGTCTAAATACTTGTCAAATTCATTTAATTCATTGTTTAATTATGTAGGGCCAGCGCACAATTAAACAGTAATTGCACCAGAGTTAGCTAGGAGCTCATTTGCATCTGTTGTCCCTGCGCAGACAGACAAAAACAACCACATGACAATAAATACACACCATAAAACAACACAATACATAAAAGTCCATCATAACCAACGTTCTGACATTCCCATCAGCCTCAGTTGTACTTTGTCTTCAGTGCTAGTTCACAAATGTTAGCTAGCATGCTAACAGGCCAAACTAACTTGGTAAACTGGTGCCTTCGAGTGAAACTCGTGAGCTCGTGTTTACAACATGGAAAGTCGTGTAAGCGATATGTTTGGCGTTCAAGTGGTTAAGTTGGGAGAACACTGCTGCTAAGCAACGCCACTATTAACATTGCTGTCGCATCTAGAAGTCACAGAGGCTAACAATTTAGCAAGCTAATAAGTGGGTAACGTAATAGAGGAAATGCAAATGCATAATAACGGAGGAAAAAGATGAGGCCGTTGAGAATATCAACATTTTCCTCAGACATGTTAAAAAATTATAAAAAAAAAACAAAATACACCTTAAATTACAATATATTAATTTATTATGCACCGAAAAATGTATTTCCATGGCCATTTCTGACAATGTCAACAAGCACATCACAACTTGTAAAATATCCATAATAATATAATATATGATATAATATAATCTTTGCATGGTAAACCGATTAAAAAAAACATTGGTCAGCAAAGAATATTTGTGGTTTAGGAGCTAAAACTTGCAAAAACACGGATACACTTGAGATGATTGAGTGAGTTTGATAAAAATGTGTTCCTAATGGTTTTTCACTAAATTTAATCTAATAGTCAGCAGTGAATTAAATTGAATGAGTCTGTGCATAATTTAGTGTGATGAATCAGGAAAAAGTGCCAGTGGGGAGATTCGGGTGTAAACTGGTGGAGAGAGACAAAACATGTACGTCAGAAAAGAGTTAGTGAAGATAAGAATCAGCAGAGAGTTTGATTGACAGATAAATATTCACACTTGCCTCTCCCCGAAACCTGTTTGTGTCAATCCAGTTGATGAGTTTGTAGAGGAAGTGAAAGGAACGCCGTTCAGACAGACAAGCAGGCGGCTGCACTGACAAGGCCAGATAATAATCATAATAATCCAATTTGACTGATCATTCTCTGAATACCAAACCTATTGGGCCATCGGTCTCAGCCTGGGCTCATGATTGTGTTATTTATTCACTAATTAATGAGGGTGCTTCCCCTGTTATGATAGATGAGAGATGTTGTTCTGACATCATTCTTATTAACTAGGTCAAACCACAAGCTGTAGGTTACAGACGAGTCGTCTTTCATTGAAATGTGTTGAAATGTGTGTGGCTGAGGGGGGATTTGTTACCACAGTATAAATACACTGAACATGCCTCAAGACATAAATACATATATACAGTACGCCCACGCCAAGACACATTTGATTGATAGGAAAGAAATTGTGTTGGGTGATTAATTCATTAATTTGATTTATTAAACCTCATTTGTGACAAATAACAGATGCATTAGTGCAGTGATTCTCAAAGTGGGGTCCGGGGACCTCCAGGGGTCGGTGGCACTCTGCCAGGGGGTCCATGAAAAGTTTTCCAATTCATTAACATTATTCATTAAAATTATCATGATATAATTTATATTTTTTTTTTACAAAAGGCTTCATAGTCCAATGAATAATATTTTATTTTTTAAATCTACAGTATAATAGTTCATTGATTACGTTCTAATCTAACAAATCTATAACTCTGCGAATATGTTTAATACATGTCTAATATCTTTGTGTAATTGTAAAAAATAGGCTACGTCAAATTAGTCCAAGGACAAAGATGTTGTTGGTATATTCTCTGTCTTGTAAGAGGTCCTTAGCTGTAAAAAGATTGATAACGTCTGCAGTAGTGTAAACAGCAACTTGTAGTAAAACTGTGAAGTGTGACTTTCAATGCAAGCTAATAATTCTGTGTGTCTGTGTGTTTGTGCGCCTCAGGACTCCTCAAAGGCAGTGTCTCTTGGTTTGTGGATGGAGGAGATGATCTTCAACCTGGCCGACTCGAGACTCTTCTTCAACGACTTGGAGGTGAGTTTTTAAATATAACAAAAAAAGTGTAAAGGGAGCATGTTTAGAAAATATCAGGATTCAAATTTGTTTTGTTAACTTTTTATCACCACTTACTTATTTCATATTCCCGTCGCAGCACTCTGCATTTTTTTTTTTTTTTTAAACTTAGATTTATTTCCAGTAAGATGGAAAATAGCAGCAGTGAGAACATATCCAACAGTATACGCTGGCATACCAGAAATCCTTCCCTGCAACAGCCTAGCAAGAGGTTTGACATTTGGGTGCTGTTTTCTTACCTGGCATAAAGCACAGTAGCACTCATTGTAGAAACCCCCTCACACAGCTTCTATCCTGTATTAATTCTTACTACAGCATTTTCCAAACAATTTGCCCTCCTCAGTTGAGCAAGAATATTAAAAGGAGAGGTTGTTAACTGCTGGCATACGGGCTCTTACCGTTAGACCTACAACCTGCTGCCCTAAAAATCCACCAGAGTTTACATGGACTTTGGTGCAACCTCTAAAAAACGATGACTCCTCAAGTGGTCATTAAAATGCAGTTTTACTACCTGCTAGTGACTGAAAAGTTCATGTGCTTTTCATCCTGAATTCCCATGGCCTTGTTCTGACAAAGAAAAAGAAAAGATTAGAGAGGGACAGAGAGAGAGAGAGAACAAGTACACTTTGTGCTGTAATTATAGGTGTGTGTCTGAGCATCCGAGAGGAAAATTAGTCAAATGGGAGGAGGAACAGTCGAGAGGAGGGAAAGGAGCCAACAAAGCCATTTGCAAACCCGGTTCTTATCCCCTCTTTTGTTGTCAGGGCTCAGTAAATCTGTAAAGCAGCAGGCCACAGCGGGCTGACAACCGCTGTTAAGTCTTGAGGTACAATTATCTTGTCCTTCCTGTATGTCAGTAGCTACATCAGCGGCTACGAGGGTTATCGCTGCTGTCATAACTGTAATACCAAGGATCACATAATTGTAATGGGCCATGCATGCCTGATTAATCAAAGTCAGAATTTCCAGTTTAGAAAAGATATATATATAGAAAAAAAAACAGATATATTCCATTTAATTTCCAGCTCTTAAAACTTAGATTAGGGCTGCAACTAACGATTATTTTTATTGTCAATTAATCTGTCGACTATTTTCTCCATTAATCTGTTAGTTGTTTGGTTTATAAAATGTCAGAAAATGGTGAAAAAAATATCAATCAGTGTTTCCCAAAGCCCACAATGACGTCCTCAAATGTCTTGTTTTGTCCACAACTCAAAGATATTCAGTTTACTGTCAAAGAGGAGTAAAGAAACCAGAAAATATTCACATTTAAGAAGCCGGAATCACAGAACTTATTGATACCATTTTTATGTAGACAATTTTTTATTTTTTTAAATATTACATCGCTTTTAGAAAGGTGCTAAATAAAAGTATGGCTCCTCCTAAAAAAAAAATTTGATTGTGAATTAATCAATTTAAAAATGTTGGCGGGTCCAAAATGAATGTTTTGTTTATCTCTGCAGGAGATATCTGAAGGCTTGTGAGCCAATAATACAACAACATTGGTATCACGTGGTGTCTCTGTGTCGTCAGTTAGTGTGTAAAAAACAAATAAATGGCTGAGATTGACGGTACGTGCCTGGCAACGACTTGCTTTGAAGTAAATGCGAAAGAACGGGGGAGGAAAATGCGACATCTCGTGACTGAATGTTATCAGTAGCACCTTTAATTTAATAGTTGACAACTAATCGATGCAGCTCTGAACTGAATTAAAATGAGAACGGTCTCACTGAGTGGAGCTGTGAGCTCTGAGTTTCAGTGTATTGTATGGTCAGTCAGTAGAGTAGCAGCTTTGCAGGGGCGGATGGCACCTGAGTGGGAGGTGGGTTGCAGCCCCAGGGAATTGAGTTATGTGGAGATGGAGGAAGATGAGGTAGCGTCTCCGTCTGGCTCACGATGGCTGAAAGGTGATAGGAGACCCCGTCTGTCGCAGGTCGCTGGGTGACAACTAGAAGTTCCACTAGGACTTTTGGGGGTTTTTTTTGCACTAATGGTTGTGAAAGATAGAAGTTTGTGGGACTTGGAGGCTTGAATCTGGGCTAAAGACATAGACATAAGAGAGATTTTAGTATTTTTTAGGAGACAGTCATTGTTAGATATGATGGATTTATGCTCCCTGTTTTTATCCTACATATCCAATCTTAACAGCTGTTTTCATGTTTCTGATTGAACTTCATACTGCTGAAGGTGTTTTGGCCGTAACTACATGTTTAAGCTCCAGTGTGGTTTGAATCGCTGCGGTTTGGTTGCTCGCTTTAACGTCCAATAGAGAGGAACAACATGCACACCAACTGTGCTTGTCAAAGACAATGGGCCTTTCTTCAGAGGAGTTTGTTAACCAAAATATTGGACGCACTATAAGAAAAATGCAGATTTACTTTACTTAATTTACTACGTGGTTATACACCAGAATGCACCGCCGTGTCGACTGTCCTGTATCTCCGGCGCCTCGCCGTCCCGCGTCCTGACATCTTATTTCCTCCTTCCTTGTTTTTTATTTTAGCTCTTTTTTTTTATTATTTCTGTAGCTATTGCTGTCACTCCCGCAGGCTACCCTAAAGAGGAGAGACCTGCCTGTACAGGGCTCCAGCTCTGAAATGGATCTCCTCACATATCCGCTCTCCTTTTCATTTCCCAGGAATGTGACCAGGTTCATATTGATGACGTGGCGTCAGACGACAACGGACAGGACCTGAGGTAAAGCGTCTACTGTGTTACTGTACTCAGAGACTCTGTCAGTTCTGCTGTGGCTTGTGAACCAGACTTGCCCTCTGGGTTTTAGTGCACAGGAGGAGAAAAAAAAAAAAGCAAGGGAGATGAGACAAAGAGTTTGTGCGTGTCTGTGTGTCTTCATGCATGCAAGCATGTGCATGTCTTTTATTTTCCCCCGACTTCCACAGCCATATAGTATGTCACAGGATTATCCAACGCTTTCATTTCTCATCAAAATATCTCTTTATCATCCCCTCCGTCTGCCTCAGTCCAGACGTTTTATTGCATAAACTTGTTGAAGCACTTTAGGACACTTTTAGGAGTGATTGGAGAAAGAGCCAGACTGTACCAAAGTACTTTTTTTGAAGTATTTATTTTATTGAACTTGGCCCTTTTCATTCTCAAAGATGTTTTTATATTTATCCTAGCCGTGCTGAATGTATATACTTCATGATTTCTTACCGACAAAGCTTTTTCATTCACGGCTAAAAACTCAATTTTACAGCGTTTCTTGTCCCTGAAATTTTTGCGGCTGCACTGGCACACCTCCCTAAATTTGATGAATGGTTCAAGTGCTGCTTTCTTGTTCATAATAACCCGAATAGCTTGAATCAATTCCTAGAGCAAGAAACTGTATACATGAATATAGCTGTAACAGTGCTTAGAGCATCCCCCCCACCCGCCCTGAAACACCAATGATAGTGCTACGATAAGATGCTCTGGAAAAATGCAGCTTGTGTCTTTATGAGCTATATCCTGACTGCTTCCTGTATTGTGATCCTGCAGCACTTACAACTTTGGATCGGACGGCTTCCAGAGCCCAGCGGGGGCCGGCTCTCTGTGCCTGGGGTCGGGGGTTCACGGAGGGGTGGACTGGATGAGGAAGCTGGCTTTCCGATACCGCAGAGTCAAGGAGATCTACAACACATACAAGAATAATGTTGGGGGTAAGCTCCGCTAACTGCTGTGTACAGGAAACATTGGTATTTATTTTCTCTGAGGTTTAAAAAGGGTTATATGTGGTTTTCTAGCAACGAAATCTGAACAAATATTGCGAGAAATGAAATGACGGGTCCTTCTGCGTTCTCTTCCGGGTTTTTTATAATAGAAACGCCCACTCAGCCGTTAGCAAAGAGCAATGACGTAGGTTTCCAAAGTAGGCTAATCAATAAGGTTATGAATAATGTGAGCACTAGCTGAATCAAAGTTAGCTATGCCAAGTTTGGAAATAACTGAAAAAGTTAGTTCAGATTTTGAAGTGGGGTTGTGTGTATACTCCTTTGTTCTGAGAGGTAAAATTGCTGTTTTTGTGAATGTAGTCTGGTGGCTTTGAAGAGAGCGATATAACAGCTTCAGTTCCCCTTCGGAAAGGGCTGTCTGATGGCGAGGTAAAGCGGCTGTGGACAGAAGCAGCAAAGAAATGTATTTTAGCCACCTAAAAAGAACTGTCATATCAGTTTCAATCAATCAATATCAGTTTAAGTGTACGTTATATTTAGAATATGTTCACCGCTTTTCCGACAGGGAACTGAAGCCGTCATATCACTGTCTTCAATGCCACCAGACTACATTCACAAAAATTCGCAGAACACGGGAGTTGCTGGTCTACTGCTGCATCGATCGCTTAGTTTGTGTTATTGTGGGACTTTCAGGTCCAAACTAACGTGGCGTCCACACAGTAGTACATTGCTTAGCTTCAGTGCTGGTACTCCTGTCTGCTTCTCCAAACAAGGAACGTGCCGACCGCTATCTAAGTTGCTTTATGTAACGTTAATACACTGACTATCAGGATGTATATATACTGTATATGTAGCAGCTTCATCATGCAGAAACCTACGTCAGGTAACGTTGGGAAATAGCATTTTGATGTTAAAACTTACTTACTTTGACCAAATTTTGAATGTTTGGATTTAAATGCATAAGAAACACCACTGGGAAGCTACAGAATTATATAACAAAAAAAAAAAAAAAAAAAGTAATAATAATGGACCTGCCCTTTAAGTAACACAGTGAGATAATGTTGCGATTAATATCCTTATAGACTTCACACATAAATGTTTACCTGCTGCTGCTGGACCACTAGCTAGAGTTCAGTTTGAGCACAGCTCAGCTTCAGACCACAGTGATTTGTCTGGGTTTTCTCTTTGTTTTTGCTCGTACCGTATCAAGTTATACACGCTTCCTGCTTCGGAAAAGTACATTTTGTATTTTCAAAGCTACAGTTTGTGTCTCAACCAAACCTCTATTAGTGATGGAAATGCTGTGAGAATATGACGATAAACACCTGCTCCTTCCAAGAGGAGTCTTTTGTAAAAAATAATTGGGTTCATTACTGACGCTTTAAATTAATTGGATCAGGATGTGGTGAAAAAGCTTAATGGAAGGAGACAGGTTTGTTTGTCAGCTAGGATAATGAGTCACAAGTTGTTGTTCAGTATGGACCCTGGTGCGCTGCTGATTACAGCTGGCTGCTGTCCTTTGCTGGAAACCATATGTCTGAGGTTTTGGCTCGAGGATGTTGTGTGAGAATCGTCCAACCAAAGACTGCAGACAGTCCTGCTGTCAAAATAAGGTTTTGCAACGTCTCAGTAAATTAGATTTCTTTATGCATCGGAGCTATACGGGTTCATGTCCTCCATGTCTTTGTTTCAAAGACTGACCATCGAGCTTGTGCTTCTCCCTGATGGGCAGGTTTGCTGGGCAGCCCTAAGCGAGAAGAGTGGTTACAGCTGAGGAGAGAGATGGAGGTCCTGACCGACCTGTGGCTGACTCAGGCACTCAAAGCCCTGGCTCTCATCAACTCCAGGTCAGTTCAGGCTTCATTTACACCAGCAGGTCGATTAGCTGTTAGCTGTCATTCAGTTATGGGTTGAATGGATGTCAGTTCCTGATGTGTCGTAACTGAACCGTAGTATAAATGTGTCCCGTTCCAGGCCTAACTGTGTGAACGTGTTGGTGACCACCACCCAGCTCATCCCAGCCCTCTCCAAGGTGTTACTGTACGGTCTGGGTGCTGCTTTCCCCATAGAGAACATATACAGTGCCACCAAGACAGGTGAGGAAAGAAAGAAAGAAAATAACAATCATGATTAATCAAAATACAATCATCTTTCTTCAACAGGGGCTATTTTACTGAGGGCTGTCAAAGTTAACACGTTAACGCAAATTAGTTTTATTGCCTCTAACTAACACTCTAAAAACGCTAGATAACACTCGCTAAATTTTGGCAAGGAAAAACTGGTATGGCCATTTTCAAAGGGGTTCCGTTGACCTCTGACCTCAAGATATGTGAATGAAAATGGGTTCTATGGGTACCCACAAGTCTCCCCTTTACAGACCACTTTATGATAATCACATGCAGTTTGAGGTCATAGTCAAGTCAGCACACTGACACACTGACAGCTGTTGTTGTCTGTTGGGCTGCAGTTTGCCATGTTATGATTTGAGCATATTTTTTATTCTAAATGCAGTACCTGTGAGGGTTTCTGGACAATATTTGTTATAGTTTTGTGTTGGTAATTAATTTCCAATAATAAATATATACATATATTTGCATAAAGCAATGTTATTTGCCCACTACCATGTTTACAAATCTCCCTTTTAAGGTACATTTTGAAAAGATGAACAATGTGTGATTAATTTGAGATTAATCGCGATTCAATATTTTAATCGATTGACAGTCCTAATTTTAATATTTTCAACTCTGATTTTCCCCCTTTTCAAAGGCAAAGAGAGCTGTTTTGAGCGTGTCTCTCAGAGGTTCGGTCGGAGAGCGGTGTACGTGGTGATAGGAGACGGAGCCGAAGAAGAGTCCGTGGCCAAGAAGGTATAACTCAATCTGTTTTTTATGACTGTGACTGCTGAAAGATGGGCCTCAACTAATCAGTTAACTTTAAGACACACTCAATTTCTGCCGCTCCTGTCTCTGAGCTAGTTTTTTCTTATATATAATCTTTGCATTGAAATGTCAGACTTTCTCTTGGTTTTGGCAGTTCAGCAATTTTTTTGCATTAAGCTTTTGTACATTATAGGCCGACATGTTATCCACGTGTACTATGTCACATACTATAATCCCCCTCTAAACCACAGTCCATAATTCACATCTGCACTGCATCTGCAGCTAAAGCTTGCCTTTAAGTTAGCATGTTTTACGTTAAACCTGCATACATTTTAAACTTTATTTTTTGTT
Organism: Sebastiscus tertius; assembly: GCA_916701665.1. Lineage (NCBI taxonomy): Eukaryota > Metazoa > Chordata > Actinopteri > Perciformes > Sebastidae > Sebastiscus > Sebastiscus tertius. Next base: position 38,563 of record CAKAOH010000458.1, on the reverse strand, counting down.
TTCTCAGAAGAACATGCCGTTCTGGAGGGTGTCCTGTCGGGCCGACCTCGAGGCTCTGAGCCATGCACTGGAGCTGGACTACCTCTAGAGGGCACCAGCGGTCACGCTCTCTGCTCTTCCACCTAAATCATGAGAAGCTCCTGAACTCCTGAGTGCAGCTATCAGGTGAAGCCGCCCCCTAGAGACTGATTCAGAGTCAGTATTGCTATTTCAAAGTCTGGTGCAAGGTGTTTGATCCCTGATGAGCAGCACCCAGGCGGACAATTTCACTTTAAAGCCAAAGGAACTGTGAGGATTTCGAAGCGAGGCTGCAGTGTATCGATGACACATGGACCAAAATAAAAGACCAAAGACAAACAAGGGACCAACGCTTCATAACTAACCCCAGGGAACTATGGTTAATACTGCAAATGCTTTAAAAAAAAAAAAAAAAAAAAAAAAAAACTTTTTTCCTTTTTTTTTAAACTTCACTTCATCTCAACTTTATCAAAGGTGTCCCACTTTTGTACAAACAAAAAAAAGTGATGCACTGAATGCAAAATTGTACATCCTGTTTATTGAACACAGTGTCTGCATGGATAAAAAAGCTCCGATTGTTGTTAGTTTGTTCTGCTGTGTCTTTTTTTATGTGTTGTGAGACTAAACCCGGTTTCCACTGACCAACACTATTTTAAAAACAAAATTAGACCTAAAATTATGATGTCACGTGGGATAGATTTTGCCTTCACTATTATTTTAGATTTGTTTTATTCATGATAAATGTCAGATAATATTCTCCTCATAGGTAGAGGCTATTGAAAATAGTCTGATTGTATTTTACCATTAAAATGTGAGCTATTTATTATTGGTTAAATTCACAACACAATCAGGTATAAACAGTTTGGGAGCTCGGCATAAAAATATCCCTTTCAAAGACCAAAAATGTGCTCTTGTAAAACTGTTTTGATAAGACGTTGTCTTGAAGATGCTGTATTATAGGCTGGTGCTTGAATCCTTCCTTTTGATTCTGGGTTGTATATGTTGTCATGTTTTAACTCTCCTTCTTTTCATTTCCTAATAACCCGTTTGTAATATAGATGAACTGGTTGTGCATGTGCCGATTACACTGCCTGTCAGCTTAGCTATGATTTGTATATAATGCTTTATTATTGTCGATTTGTTTTGACAGACAGTTCAAATAGATTAATAAAAAATAAATTAATTGCATCGTTGGGAAAGGTGAGTCGAGTTTGATTTAATTTCACAGAGGCGTGTGAAACAAGAGGGGTTGAATGACAAATAAATAAATATGGAATGATCATTGTGTTAATTACATGTAATTAGAAGTATTTCATTCAGACTGAACTAAAGTGACCTTTTTTTGAGGAAAGGGCGCCCTCTTCAGGGCAGAAAAAGAACTGCAATAACAAATACATACATACTGTATATTTGACAGTCAGAATAAATGTGACATCCAGTAGACATAAACACTTTATTTATTATTTTATTTTTCAAACAAAGCAAAAATCACAATAATCCAAGCAGAAATGTTTGTTAAAAAGTGTTGATTTTCACGGCTTGAACACATGAATAGCATAATACATATCAATAAATAAATAAATCTAATCTACATTCACATTTATATCATACAAAGCAATAAAAAAAAAACATGAGGGTTGACAGTAATCTGAATGTTTCCTCTGCGACTGATGCTGCCACCTGGTTGCCATGTTCTGGCTTCAGTTGGGTGACTTAGTTTTTACATCATAAATATATATATAAAACAAAAAAGGAAAACACTGACATCAGAAATGTATCGTACCCAAATGTGACACATGAGCAAAAAAAATCATCCAAAAACAGAATTTAAGCTCTGTTGACGGAGACCATCTTGTAGCCTCTGATAGTGGAGTTGACGTGTGAGAGTGACAGGCTGGCCTGCAGCATCTTAGTTCCCACCTTGCTGGGAATGAAGTTGATGTGCTGCACCACGCTGCCTCCTGGACGCAGTGGGAGCATCCTACAGGAACACACAGAGAAGATAGAAAAGAGTTCACAAAATGCTCAAGTACTGCTACAGTATGCAGTGATCACGAATAGTTGACACAGGCTCCAATTTTGCTTGCAACAGCTGAGCTACAATTATTACCATGTGAATGTCTAAGCACACATTGTGAGATTATAGTTCTGTCTAATCACACACAGCCTGAAATAACCCCTTTAGTGCCTGGTAATAATTATTGGCCCCGATCTGCTCAAAGCAGTGGAACATTTTGTTGATTGTCCTCGCAACGCACGCCTGAACACAAACATGAGCAGGACAATGCAAGTGTAACAAGCCTACATTCCTCCAACAAAGACACGCTGTGCCGTCATGTCACGGTGCAGTGACACTCCTATATTTGAGCATTCCTCAGCCCAGTCATTGTGCAGCCATTTATGATTCTGAAGTCATTAAACATTCAACGTGTACATGAAAAAATATGAAGACAAGAAGTCCTTCATTCTTACCTGAAGTGGACCTTTCGCCGAATCAGCCCGGCCCCGGCTACAGTCAGTACTCCGCTCACCATGTGAGAAAACGGGTTGGTGAAGGTCACGGTGGCAACCTGCTCTTTGTGAGACACGATGGAGTCTTCATCTGCAATCTGAAGGAGACATTTGTGTTAGTGAACCCTGATAAGTCCCTTTAATTACCCCTCCAATATCTCTACATTCTGTCTGTTTCCTACAGCTCTTAAGCTGCTGCACCATCACATCAGAGAAGCAAATATGTTGGATCCCTTGCGAATAATATATCCCTTTGTTTAGAATATTATTTGGTATCTAAAAGTTACCTCTATGTTGAGCTGAGGGCTGGCGATATTTAACTCCTCTGAGGCCAGGAACCGCTCGTGACTGGCCACGTCCTCCAGGACCACTGCGAGGTTGATCAGGTCGTCTCCCACCACGTCCTCATACTGGGCTGGGAGGATCTGCTGCTGAATAACCTTGACTGGAAAGACAGAGGGAAGAAAGAAAAACATTTAAACCACCACTCTCACAATATGTGCCAATTAATTTAGTGACAACTGACTGATCAATTAATTGTCTAATTGTTTGGATGTGAAAGTCTGTATAGATGAGTGAAAGGTGAATTTACCTTCCAGGGGTGCTAGCTGCACAACGCCGTGGGTTTCCCAGAAGGTGTCTGAGGGGCTGTTGTTGTATTCTTTAGCCTGGGCGTTGAGATGCACCTTCATCATCTTGGGCGCCCTCTGCTTGTTGATGACCTTCACCGTGAAGCGGACGGGCTCCCCGACAACAGCAGCTTTATCCAGGGTCAGGACGACTGATACACCCTTGGACGAGTCTGTGAAATAAACATAAAGAAAGCCAGTGCATGAGATGATGACGTTGTTTTTAAACAGATGACGAAGAGTCCAATTATTGTATTCAAAATTACCTCTGTGTAACGTTGAGTCATCTGACATTGTGGAACATCTTGATGAAAGCGTTGAAGTCGGGCCTATGTTGTAAAGATTGAAAGAACAATGTGAATATTTATGCCTTAGAGTGACACTTCTCTAGTGAGCAAATGAATGCATTTCTGTGTTGGGTTCCTACTTTTGATGTATTTGTAGTCTCCTGTGATGTTCTGGTATCTGGGGAAGCCCACAGCTTTGGTGCAGATGAGGGATCCCACCCTCTCCGTGTCCTTGCTGTAGCTGACCACACGACCCTCGCTCACCACGATTGAGTGGACGTCGGCGTTTACCTCGGCGTACACGAAGGGGATGTCGAAAAACAGGTCAATACGCCGATCCCTGATTGCTTTGACTGGGGCCGGGCCACAGCAGAACACTCCTAGGGTAAAAAGAAAGGAAGAAAAAGAAGGTTATGGCGATGTTTGTTCAAGAAAACACATTCAAACATGATTAAAGAAGGGAGAAATTTGTTACACACCACTGCTCCTCTCTTGGGGGGTCGGGTCCAGAACCTGCCAGCCATCCATCCCAGATCCCAGATCCCGGCGAGCCATCCAGCACTCCACCCACACATGGAAGTTCCTGTGAAGAAGAGGCAAAATAAGATATCACAAAGCATTAAGAGGCTTTTTTTAATTTAAAAAAGGTGATTTAATAAGCCAGGGTCACTTTCACAAAGTACTGTTGATCACATTTGCCAAGTAAACTGAGGTTAAAGGTCAAAGGTTAAATCCCCACTCACCATATGCTGTCTTTGCTGTGGTTCAGCTTCTGCCCTGTTTCGCTGTAGTACTCCTCAATCACCAGGTTGTCGTTGGTGTCGTGGGCAGAGTTGAAGTTTGTGACGACGCGGCAAGGAATGCCAAGAACTCTCATCACTGAAAGACGTGATAAAAAAAACAAACAGATGAACATTGCGTAATGGAAAAAATGAGGCAGTATGTGAACAAGAGTGGTAAGACGTCAATCATGATGTCATAGTTTTCGAGGTTTATTACTGGTTATTGAAGAGTTGTACAAAAGTAAAGAGTTAAAAGCGCTTGACTGATATTTTTATATGATTTCAGTAACTTTTTCTTCATCATGATATAATCACCTGTGCACATGACGGCTGCAAACACCCAGCACTGTCCATATTTGACTGGGCTGTAACCAGACTCAGCCCACTGTGTCAAGATGTCCCCACTCCCAGTCCACAAGGATGGGTTAACTCCTTGTTTGTAGTCACCTCCCCACTTCCCTGTCAGCACGCCACGGTCGTCCTCGCTGTTGATCTGTACATAAAAGAGAAGATAAATGTAATTTTCCATCTGCAGTTCTCAAACATCATAAAGCAAGCTGGGACATCTTACGTCTTCCCAGATGATTCTGATTCAGAGTGGCAGTTTAATAACCACTTTTTTTTTTTTTTATTGCAGTAATTATAGCGTGCCTGCATATGACACTACGTTTTCTAAACTTGCAGCAGGTGTGTGTTTATCTGCAGAACACAGAGTTCCTGTTCAAGACGCAACATGTTCTTAATAAGCAGTGATACGCTCATGCTGTCATACAAAGTAAATAAAAACATTGATGAAACAGAACACTGGTAGCTAATGATTTATATTCATGTCTTGAAGTTTATGTGTTGAAGTTGTGTTTACACCCACCATGGCAGACACGACCCGGCTGATGTAGACGGGGTTGTTTCGGTTCAGGTAGTCCGTCTTCCTGTTCTTCTGGTGCTGGGGGCTGACTTGGAGCAGATTCAGACACGCCTCCAGAACATCAGGCTCAAACTTCACAGGTAGAGAGAAAGAAATGAGAGGATTAATTTAACATATAGTGACAATTTGGAGCATATTCTGATAAATAAATACATGTTTCAACTCTAGGTTTAAAAGTACTGTAAGTGGACACAAGCGAAATGAAATGCCACTTGAGGCAAATTTTGTGATTTGAGATAATTGGGCTATGTAGATAACATTTATTTGACTTGAAATACGAATGATTGCGAGTGACCTTAAGGTACAGTTAAGAGGGAAAACGCGGGAGCTCACATCTCACATACCAGCCCTGTCTCCTAAAAATTACGTTCCCATACAACTAAACTGCATTCTCAATTACGTTTGGAATTCTGTTTTTTTTTTTTTTACTAAACCTACCCCTGTAGTTTTGTTGCATTTTTCTTATTTATTTTGTTTCAATTTACAACTGTAACCACGTGTTTAAAACTGTTTAAAACTGTTTAAAACTGCGATCATTTTGTTGGAGACAGGGTTGCATAATAGGCCTATATCATGTAGGCTACTGTAGAAAAATTATTTAACACAAAAAATGTTCATATTTTAATTTGCCTTAAAATAATAGGCTACTGGAAAATATGAAATTGAGTGGAATGTTGATTTGCATTTGTGATAAACAATTTGAATTCATCAGTAGCTCGGACCGGTAACATCGTGAGTGATACGGTCATGCGATGCAGACTAAAGACTTATTGCTTGAGTTTACATCAGTGTGAACAGTCTGTTGGTCATGGCATACTTAATCGTTAATTTAGTAGGCAGTATACAGTACATACTGATTGAGTAAGTAGTACGCAGTATATTAGTATGCGACTTCGAACACAACCCAAGAAATTACCACAGAGTCGAGTCAGCACCTTCGCTAACCTCATGATTTTTTTCCCTTATTGAACATTTGCAAAAAAAAGCTCATCAGCAGATTTTCATACCTGATCGAAGGACCATGGTCTTGACACCAGGTTCATAGCCGTCCCTATAAACAGCAGCCCGGAGTCATTCAGGATGTACTCTTCTCTCTGGTCCTCAAAGGGAATATGCACAACATCCTCTGCAAGAAATAAAACCTGACATTTAGTACATCCTCCTGTATTTACATTTCAAACCACAATGCTAAGACTTCAGCTCATTTTTATTTTTTCCCCTCTATATTTGTAAAGCTGGTGCATCTCAGACTCCCATGAAAGGAACTAATAAGTGATTAAAGGTGATGAATGGATGCAATACATCATCATGAACTCATTCAGCCACACAAACCATGTCTATATGTATATTTCTGCTTTGGTTTTGCTGAAGCCATCAAAACCTTCTGTTTTCTGAGTCTGCAAAACTGTATCTGTATGAAGCTTCTGATCAATTCACAGGGTTGGTTGACTCACCACGACACCAGGGGTTGCAGAGCAGGATGAATTTGCCGAACGCGTAGGTCTTCTTGCCGTTCTGAGTGAACACAAACTGAAATCTGTAGCAGCCCACCGAGGCGGAGGCCGGAGAGCAGATAAAGATGGAGGGGTTGTGGTGTCTCAGGCCCTCTGGGTCAATATAGGCTTGCCAACGAGAGGAAGAAGAAGCCTTCTCGGCGAAAGTGACTGGCATCACCACATACAGGCTGCCTGAGGAGAGAAGAGACAGTTAGGCATTTCAAATTGTGGTTCAGAGTGGTTGCATACAACAGCCATTCATCATCATTCATTCATAAAATCTAAATGTAGACTATACCTAGCGTAACTTTGACCCTCAGAGAGTCGGTCTTGGGGTTGAAGGCTCGGCCATTCAGTTGCAGACTGACTCTGAACGGGTCTCCTCTTCGCACCACCAGGGCTTTGGAGCTGCTGAAGCCCTCTGTCCTGTGTTTCTCCATGTTTTCATCTTTTTGTAGGTTGACATTTTTCATTTTCAAGTCTGCAAATGAAGAAAAGATCAATACAAAATGTAACAGTCAAACAGAAAGATCAAATACAAAATAGGCAGATAAGAAATAGCCTGCATTTGTAAAGAGAAACCTCACCTTCCATTAGTCCTTAGTGTCTTATTTTCAATGCAAGGTTTTATGATCCTGTTGTCAATCTCTGCCGCTTTATAAACCCTCTCAAAGGGTGGAGCAAAAGTATTTCACATAGCGTGAAAGTAAAACCGGTTTCCCTCAATTGTTACTAAGGCCCTCAAGTCATGTGTACCAAAAAAACATACAGTTCACCACAAGATGGGACGCCCCTCCTTGTTGACTGTTGCAGGTGTGCGGTTTCATGTACAAAATAAAGCTTGCATGAGTAATCAATAGTCAACCCAGTTCAATGGAAGAACAGAGATGATTACGTTAGTTTGTTGGGTGTGAACTCTGGCAAGAAGCTGCAAAGTTTTGCAATAGAGATGTCAGACCTGTCGCAGATGCAGATATACTATTTTAGTGAACACAACTGGAATTGTGTAATTTTCTATTCTGGATGATATCTATTCAAAGCACAAACTCTTATTGTAGTGTTTGTTCATACCATGTGTTGTTATATACCATTATATAGCAGGATTAGTTTGGTATCATGCTACATGTATCTGCCCTTTAAACCTTGTGTGATCCCGATTAAAGCTGTTGCAACATTTTCTTTGAAAAGGTGATTAAGATTTTTGTTATCAGTGTCAGATCCTTCCAAAGAATCCCAGAAGGCCTTACTGACGTCTTGGGGTTTTGTTTCCGGCTTCTAACGTTATATTCTTACTTTTCCCTGAGTGTTTTTGCTTTGTTTATCTGGCTTTGATCACTTTTAATGATAGTTTTTAATTGTTTAATTTATCCTGTGTTCTCATGAACACTTTGAGTCTGCTTATTTCTAAATTGATTTAAAATAATTATATAATCATACTGACACACTGACCAACTTTTAGGATTAGGTTTAAAATGTCACTCACAAACTACTTTGTACATATGTGTGTATCATTCTAGTATGGGGCATGGCCGGAAAATGTATTAATATTGATTGGTTGTTTTCTATGATGGGCATTTAAAGAACGACTATCACTTTTTACTGTACAAATCCTGTGATGTTCTACATCAGGAGGAGCTCCCTGTTAGTCAGACCAATAAACCCACCATGGTACCTCAGACATGGTAGGTACCGTGGAACTTCAGCGGGTACCGTGGTAGGTAGTAGTGCTATGTGTACCATGGTCAATTTTCTTATGGTCAATGTCTCTTGAACGACTGCAGTGAAAGACAGACTCTGTCAGAAGTTTAAGGTTATTCAGGCCTCTTGTTAGTGTCATGGCCGTGGCCTTGTTTCCCAGTGTCCATTGTGTTGTCCCTTGTGTTCCCCACTCCTCTTGTCTTCCATCAACCTGGGTTTCTTAACCAATTTTTCCTCCGTGTCTGAGGATTTACTGCCTGCCTGCCTATTTTCCTGCCACTTCAGCCTGCCAACAGTACTCACCAGGGCATCAAATACCAAGTCTTTGTCACAGCCATCGGCCTTTGATATCGCTGCACAAGGCACCCCTTAGCTACTACAATGTACTACAATGTAAACCAATCCGCGGCAACAGTAGATGCTCCGAGAAAGTGCGCCAGGAGTGTGGTGACGTAGATTAAAGAGCGAAAAGACACACCGGGTGGGCAGGAGGGGAGGTGGACGGGCCCAACAAATACAAGCCTGTCATCCAGGAGACCGCTGTGCGTTAAATTTCACTTTCATATTAACGATCAGCTTGTTCATTGTTGTCCCGTGTTCAAAACATTCTGTTTCATTTTCATCGTACAAATGTAGTTGTTTTAAGCCCAACCATGTAGTTCTTTCCTAAACATAGTGTGTAGGTATAGTGGTTTTGTTGCCTAATCCTAAAGTGACACGAAGGGTCACTATAGTGGTTTTGATGCCAAAAAATAACGTGACGAGTTGGGATGAGAACGTGTTGGTGTGTATAAGTCTCTTTGTATCCTGCCATCAACCTGGGCTATAAGGCTACCTGCACACCTGCCATCAAACATCTTGTCACCTCTACCGACTCCCTGCTTGGCACACATCTGCACGTCAGCAATCTACTCATTAACTTCACAGTATTTCAACTCTGGCTTTCCTCCCAGTCCTTGTCACATCGTTGTTGTTAGATGATCAACTGTTTTTTCCCCGTGTCCCAGGATCACCTGCCTGCCACTCACCAGTTTATCCTCCAGCATCACCCCTCAGCCAGCCAAGACCATGTCACTCCCCAAACTCTTTTTTGTTTGTTTGTTTTTGACCTTTATTTAACCAGGAAAAATCAATTGAGAACCAATTCTCATTTACAATGATGACCTGGCCAAGAGGCAGCAGCAAGAGTATAAAAACACAGTCCACACAAGCGACACAAACAGCACAGATACAGTACAGTATGACAAACATACAGTATGCCATGACAAGACATGAGAAAATGGCTAAAAACAGTATAGGTAAATAAATAGGTCAGAAATTAATAAACACTATGTACAAAAAAAGGTGGATTACTGGATGTTCTTTGTAAAATTGTAATGGAAGAGAGAGAGAGAGAAGTGAGGGCTGGTCAGCAAGCACAGCAGTCAGCTATGACTTGTTGCAGCTTTTGTTTGAACATGTTGAGAGATGTGAGGTTTCACAAACAAATTCTCTACAACTTCACCAACCTCTTGTCATCATCCTGCGTTTGGCTCAACCGTATACTATCTGATCACAACAGTTAGCTTACTAAATCTGATTTGAATAACAACAGAGCATGCACACTGTCAGACGCTCACAACTGAAATTAGATTTTGTTGAACAAGCCAATTCCAAACTCCCTCAAGTCTACAAGGCAAAAAGTTATAGTTTCTACTTGTCACTGAATTGGTAAGATACTTTAAAAATGCAGGCACACATGCACAACTAGCATATTTTCTCACTCTCTACACACACACGGCCTTTAATCCGCTGCACGCAGCGTTGACAATGTCGCATGAGGACACCGTGACTTCATAAGTGTGGGAGTTCGCTTGGCGCTGGTTTTTCTGTTTGATGTTTAAACTTGCCTCAAATAGACAATAGCTTTATTGCGCAAATCATATTCATGTGGTAGGGCACACATCCATTTGTAATGACAGGTATGTACATTAGCTACAGCTCATTGGGTGGGAGGCATTTTTGGATAATGAATATTGACTTGAAGTCACAAGAGGGATTGTTGCTTTATTTCTCTAGCTGGTGTCTCCATATTACTGAGTAAAATGTAATACTTCATAACATCTTTTAAAGACCAAACTTAAAGAAATGTGAGACCTTTGGTTTTAGCCTGCAAGCAAACTCTCAATCAGTCGGCACAATAGACAATTTTAGGATTTTGAGCCGCTAGCTGTGTGGCTCTATGGAAGACAATGTGAGTAGTTGGTCGGTCCACCACTTTGGTCCGGACTGAAATACTACAACTATTGGATGGATTGCGATGAAATTCCTAGAGGATGAATCCTAATGACTACCCTGTTCCTTTAGTGCAGCGGTCAGCAACCTGCGGCTCCGGAGCCACATGCAGCTCTTTAGCCCCTCTCCAGTGGCTCCCTGTGGATTTATAAAAATGGAAATGAATAACTGTGTTTTGTTTACACGTCACATTTTTATTTACCATTGTTGTAGGTCTATGGTACGATGGTACGACGGAGTATTAGGGCCACATTGAGGAAAAAAAATAAATCTGAGATTTCGAGAATAAAGTCAGAAGTTTACGAGAAAAGTCGTACTATTATGAGAATAAAGTCATAATTTTATAAAGTAGTAATTTAATGTGTTATTTTATTTTTTTCTCGTAAAGTTATGGCTTTTTTTTTGTAATATTCCGACTTTTTTTCCTGTAAAGTTATGACTTTATTCTCGTAATATTCCGACTTTTTTTCTCATAAAGTTATGACTTTATTCTCATAATATTACGACCTTTTTTTCTCGTAAAGTTATGACTTTATTCTCGTAATCACAGATGTTTTTTCCCTCAATGTGGCCCTAATACTCCGTAATACATTTGCTCTTTGTCTCTCACTGCATTAGACTTATATACTATATACTTAGACTATAAACTGTGTTACCTTCATCACAACGCTCAAATGTTTTGCGGCTCCAGACAGATTTTTTTTCTTTTTCTTTGCCTAAAATGACTCTTTTGATAGTAAAGGTTGCTGACCCCTGCTCTAGTGCCAACACAAGTACGAAATTTGTGGTTTCGAGGGAAAAATCTCCTCAATTATTAGATTGGTTGCCATGAAATTTCATACTTAAACTTTATTTCTATCGTCACATATACCTACGTGAAATTTGACCTCTGCATTGCACCCATCCGAAGCATTTAGGAGCTGTGGGCTGCTGTTAAGTGCTCGGGGAACAACTTGGGATTCAAGGACACTTTGACATGCAGACAGGAGGAGCCGGGGATCGAACCGCCAAACTTGTAGCATAAAATGAAAATACTTAAGTAAAGAAAAAGTACTTAAAAACTGTACTTAAGTACAGACCATGATAGTCCACTATAAGGCATTATGCCATAGTTGACTAAATCATTTATAGACAAGGACAAATATTGAATTGCAAAACTGATGATTAAGCCTTTGAAGAAGAAAAAAATGGTATCGGGTTTGACTCAGGACAGGATTTGATTCAGTCCTCAGTAAATTATAATTATGGCACACCTTCGGCTTTCAAACAAACATAAACATTAGAACACTACCAATGTAACTCCTACATGCACATCCTGTATTTCTTGTGCACGTGCTGCAGAGAGGAGCTCAACGTTTTAAAGAAGTATCCAGCAGTGAGTCACGTCATTAGTAATAACACACTAATGAGTGAGTCACAGTGCTTCATTACACAGAATACTCCATATTTCAGGTAGTCGTTAATATAACCCAACACTGCTTTGCAGAAAAAGACGCTCGGTAGTGCCACACTTGAACAACTCTTGTTTTAACAAAAGAAAATTAGCAGCTGCCATTTTTTAAATGTCATTATTTTTGTTTTTATTAATTGTGCGTAACAGCAGTTTCATAACAGACAACAGCATTTCAGCCTGTTTTTTGTCGTGTGGCAGCTGTATTCAGTGATATATGGGAATAAAAATTAGACAATAGTGCAATCACCCAAAATATTATCAGAAAACAATCATACTAGGAAGATACAGAAATTGCTATTTAAAGGAGATTTAGTCTAATACTGTAACAATGGTATGTAAATATACTGGTCTCTATCTCTTTAGCTGGAGATTTGGTGTGAGTTGACCCACAAGACATACATATGTCAATGTATCAAACGTTAACAAATAAACAAACAAAAATAATTAAAAAAGGCAACAATCATACAATCATCAATCATCAATCATATTTGGAGTATTAATAATTACAAAAAATTATAATACAATTTATGTATTGTAGAGAACTGGTTCGTACTGAAAACAAGTAAAACTCCTAAGCAGCAGTCCTTGGCTTATTATAAACAAGAAAGTCTGATATGTCATGCCACACGTTGCTGTCATGGTAGAGGTAGTTCATTGAGGACTGCAGTGAGGGCTGGAGGGTGTGAGGGTAATATTCAAACAGCCACAAGACGACACCCCACACCAGCGTGGCGAAGAGTGGGAAAGGGTCGTGTTTAGGCGGGGGGATGAATCCTTTCTCCACAGCCAGTCGAGACAGGGCGAACAGAATCCTGGACAGCAGGTACATGTTGATCTAGAGAAGAGCAGACGGATTTTAACGGATTGAACACATTTACTCGAGCAATTACAGTCTTGAGTTTGTGATGATCTGCTTGTTGTTGTTGTTGTATGAACAGGATCAAGGAAAGAGCAAATGTGACAACAAGAGATTTTTTAGACTACAGAGCGTATCATACCTGGCTATTGATGTTGTTGTTATCTCCAAACACTAACCATCCACCAACACAGGCGGCCAGGAATGAGTGAGATTGCAAACTCTTTCCCTGACACTTCTCCTGCAGGGTTTGCAGTCCTTTGTATGTAAACACAAAGCATGCCAGGTTGCGGGAGTGGGTGTATGTGGCCTTCAAAATGGCTCTGAGCTTGTCCTTCAAACTATCAGGGAGAAGAAAAAAAAGTTAGACTTAAAGGGGACTTATGCCCATTTTCAAAATTCATACATGTTATTCCTATGGTAGAAGACAGTCCAAAATATATTAGTAAACATGAACAACTCTCTCCCAAATCAAAAAGCTAGAGTGTTAAAACTCAAACTTGTGATGTCATCAAGTCTGAAGCTGCTCCACTGACTTGGGAGAGATGTTCTAATTGACACGGAGAGCACCCAGAGGAATGCTCTGAGTATATGGGAACATTTTCTGTATCCCAACTGACAACACTACGATAGAATAAAGCTGATTTGGGTATAAAAAAAAAAGAAGAAAACAAACATTCTGTGGGTCCACAAAATCAGTCTCCCATTCATTGTCTATGGGGCAGCTCCAGACTTGACATCCTATGACATCACAAGTGTGAGACTTACTTCTATCTGATTTCTGGCTTTGAGAGAGAGCAGCTCATGTTCACTAATACTGATTGATCTTTCCTAGGAAAATGGAGATAACATACTGGAATTCTTAATTTAGGTGGTGTTGCCCTTTAAGAGACGTGCATTGTAAGGCAAAGCAGCTGTATTTGTATAGCACATTTCAGCAACAGGGCAATTCAAAGTGCTTTATATAAACATTCAAGAACATTGCGACAAAGTGCAAAAGAACATTAAGACATAATTAAAACAGTTATAAAAACATCAAAGATTAGAAAATAAAAACAAGCTACAAATAAAAGCTATGATCAAATCTATAATAGAGTATAACACACAAGAGTAAAAGCTCTAGTGCAGTATAAGATCATTATATGGTTTAATAAAAGTCAGCAGCAGCAAAAAGGAAAGTTTTAAACTTTGATTTAAAAGTACTCAGAGTTGTAATGGTCCTGCAGGTTTCTGGGAGCTTGTTCCAGATATTTGGAGCATACAAACTGAACGCTTCTTCTGCATGTTTAGTTCTGACTCTGGGGACACTAAGCAGACCTGATCCAGATGAACCTGAGAGGTCTGGATGGTTCATAACATAGCAGAAGATCAGAAATGTATTTTGTCCCTAAACCATTTAGTGCTTTGTAAACCAGCAGCAGTATTTTGAAATCAGTTCTCTGAGAGACAGGCAGCCAGCATAGAGACCTCAGAACTGGACTGATATGATCCACTTTCTTGGTCTTAGTGAGGACTCTAGCAGCAGCAGGTTCTGAATCAGCTGCAGCTGTCTGATCCATTCTTCAGGAAGACCAGTAAAGACGCCGTTACAGTAGTCAAGTCGGCTGAAGATAAATGCATGGACATGCATAGTTTTTCCAAATCCTGCTGAGACATCAGTCCTCTAATTCTTGCTCTATTCTTCAGGTGATAGAAGGCTGTCTTTGTAATTGTCTTAATACGGCTGTTAAAGCTGCAGGTCAGAGTCCATGACTACACCAAGGTTTCTGGCTTGGTCTGAGCTTTTGTACAATAATGACAAGAAGTTACTGTTTCTTAAAAAATGCATTGCAGCTCTAATCCTTACCTGCCACTTCTGAACAAAAATGTCATTACCAGAGCATGTGGTGCTCTGATTTTGGCTCCATAGCTGAGGACAAAAAAAACAACAACACTATGATGTCAGAGCTGTCTGGAAACACGACAGGTTACAAAACAAGGTGAAACATCCTCAGTGCTTTTAGTATAGTCAATCATATCTATCTGTTAAGTTGCCACAGTGGCAGCAGGCAGCTAAAGCTACAGTAGCCACCACTGTAACACTACAGCTGATAAGAGCTTTAGCACTCAGCTAGCTACATAGAAGTAAACTATGGTAACTTATGGTAAGTTTGGTTTATTGAATCTTTCCACTCACACTGCTCCGTTTCTGAATCCTTTCAGCACTGCCAACGCTGCTTTGTACTTCTCCTGCTGCAGCAGGTTGTTGACAGTGTACAGGAGAGTTTGTATCAGATCAGGACCTGCCATGACTTTCACTGGAGGAGCCGACCGGACACTAAATCATGTTGCACACACACGTTCCAGCATGATGTGTCACAGCGAAAACCCGGCGTAGTGCAGCATTATTACAACATAGGTTCCTATGTAGTGAAGTAGTAATTGAACTATAGTGCAGTGTTTTTGGTACCACGATAAAAAAGAGTGTTTTGTGAATGAACAAACTATGTTTGAATTTATATATTGTTTTTTTTTTTTATTTAAAAGCGCTCCTTTATTCTCTGTGTGAACGTATTGTATAATGTAGGCTAGAAGGGATTGCATAGCTGCTTTGAAGTGGTGGAAGAAGTATTCAGAACCTTTAAAAGTAAAAGTATACCACACACTGTAAATATTACAAGTAAAAGTCCTGCATTCAAAACCTAACTTAAGTACAAATCTCATGTACAAATTTATATGACGGCTTAATCACTCTGATAATGACATAATCTTGCGGTTGTGCAACATCAGATTTAGCACTACATGGTACCAATCACAGCTGTGGAGGCACTGGTTTAGTTCTTTATATGTAAGGCATTGATGTATGTATATATATTTTTAATATTTATATTTTTAATATCTTTTAATCATGACTTTTTATAGTGTTTCCTGTATTGTAATTCATTATATGTAATGTATTGTTGTTGTTTTTTTTTCTTTTTACTTGTCTGGACCTTGAGTCTGCAATAAAGTTTGAATTGAATTGAATACAAGTCTATGATCATATAAATTAATTAAAGTATGACAAGTAAAATAACTCATTAGGCAGTAAAATGTTCCCAGTCAGTGTTTTAATGATGGTTTTGGATTTATGATGCAGGATTCACTGCTGCATTTATGTGTATGTGGAATATTGCTACTGTGCTAATTTCAACTCTTTTATATACTGTTGGCTAGTTTAATCTACAGCAATGCATTATATTCTATAAGATCATCATATGTTTGTAGCGTCACTGTCCTGTGAGAAACACTTATCTCTAAAAAACAAACTTTTTATGAGCTCAGAAAAACAGCCGTTTTCAGCTTTGTGACGATGCATCTTTTCCAGCTGATCCACGTTTATTAATAGTTTATTTAGGTTGAGAAGTAGGGGAATTTTCTCAACACAAAGGAAAAGTAACAATAGTTACTTTTCCATTTCTTCTTCACTCCACTCGCCCATTTTTCTGTGAGTTTATAAGCTCACAGAAAAATGGGCGAGTGGAGTAAAAAGTACAATATTTGACTCTGAGATGCAGTGGAGTAGAAGTAAAACTGCGTCAAATGGAAATACACAAGTATCTCGAACATGTGCTGACGTGAAGTACAGTACTTTGGCAGATGTAATTCCACCAGTGCTGTTGCGTCACTGTATTTTCTGTGACTGCAGTAAAGCTACATACCAGACCTGGTGAGTAACTTTGGTATTTGCATTAGTCATTTGTATATTACATATTGGCCATTAATACCACAAAGTTAAAGTAATGCATTCACAATGTTATTGTATTATTTTATAATATACTTACAATATCAAAAGTAAAAACACTCATGCCCCTTTCAGAGTGTTAGGTTATTGTACTCTTAGATTATTACTACTGTTGGATTAATGTGTAAGCGGCATTCTAATGTTGTGGATGCTCAAGGAAATTGTAGCTACTAAGAGGTGCATAGTACTATTTTAATTTGGGGACATGTACGTATTTTTCAAATTTTAAAAGGACAATATGAAAAACAATTGTTGCCTTATTTTTATTTTAAAAAAAATACACAAACAAAAATAATGAATTGTGTGTAGGGTATTGTAAACAAAGGTGAAAACTGTTGCTGTGATAATAATCAACACGTCACAAGTGTCCTGAAGGAGCCCAGTGTTTAAATCACTTTATTACTGTTTTTTTTTCTCTCTCTCAATCAATCCAGTCCATAGTTACAGGAAACCCATCCTCCAAATAAATAGTTTTCAACCATCGACTTCCACTTATCAAAAAGGTTAGAGCTTCAAAAAACAGTGATTACACTATCAACATGATTTACAATGCAATCAGTACAACTAAAACACTATTTTGCATATTTCTATACATTTAACTGCTCCATGATCTGGAACATAGCAGTGATTAAACAGTGAAGTGGTTAATTCAACCAGTTTGGAGTGTCAAGGTGCTAAATTATTAGTTGTAATCTGTTAAAATATTCAACAGTAAACGTTTTAATCACAAACCTTTTTTCTTTTGTTAAAATCAAGGTTATTTTTTATTTTTTTTTTTTTTACAAATGATCTCTTGTCTGCACACCAGTGGGTCCACACAGAGTTTTTTTTGTAGGTGTATGTGTGTGTATTACTGCCAGAAACGGGAAAAATGTGAGATAATGTGAAACATCTGACACAATAAAGTATAAAGTGAGCAGTAACTGGTATTGACTGAGGGTCAATACACCTGTCAGTTCAGTGAGGGAGAGCTGAGGCCTTTTTTATGTAACACCAGCATATTCATGAGCAAAACATCCTTTTACATTTTATTGGGAACTTGAAATGAATTTGCTGAAACTGAATTTGTAGTCAAGATTTTTCAATGATCTGAGATACACATTGAAATTAAACCACATAATTTACACCACGCTGCCTGCATACACTCTACACAGCTTGGACAGTTACAAGTTGTTAAAAAATATCACTTTACAGATTGAAAATTTGTTTTTTAAGATTGAAGTAGCGGAGCTACGTTTCTGTACCTCACAGTGTTACCCACTAATATTATAAAGGACACAAGTGACACAACTGATGTGAGATGTGTAATCATTTAGGGGGTGTTAAGAACTGATTACACTTGGTTAAGTCAAGTTTTACAAAAAAAATATTAAATAAAATCCTTTGGTAGATTCATTCCATAGTCATTTTCTTAAAGTGATACTCTACCCAGTACTAAAAAGAAACTAAGTGTGACATTAGCGGAGCTATTTTTGGAAAAGACATGAAATACACTAATATACTACTGTACAAATCTGAATACCTAAAACCCTATAAAACTAGGGCCACTTATATCACATTTATTCAAATCTTAATTATCAACTTATACCTGCAACCCAAAGGGGTCAACTGCTCGGGTGAACTAAATGTATTAAGATATTAAACACGTTTTCTACTTTGTCAGTATATTTACATAAACTGCATTAGTCACTTAACACATTAGACAGTTAGGAATCAGTATCTTCATTATTGATCTAGGATAATACTTAATTCTGGACGTCTAACAGAGAATTGGCTACCTTTCAGTGGGAAAAAGTAATTATTCAACAAATCGTTGTTCTCTATTACATGATACATCCTAAAGCTCCCACTTCATTAGTAGCAGCTCATAATTACCAAGAAAAGGCTTCACTCTTTTCAGTCTCCCTGACTGGTAAAGGAAATGACAATTCATGGTCAAAACAGGCTGATATTCTATACAGCACAGATCATTTTGGGGAAGGCAAAGTTATCAAATCAAATCACAACCAAACCAGTTTCACCACCTGCAAATATGCAAATGTTCTCTATTTCATATTGAGAATTTAAATCAACAGTAAAGGCTGAAACTTACCAAAGTGTTATAAAACGATCAAACAAATCACTGTTTGGCTCTATTATTGGCAAAATTGTTTTTTCTACAAAACTATTGCACATAAAAATACAACCTCTCTTAAGAACAATCACAACCGTCTTCCTGCTCTCATAACTATGTGCAAACTAGTTCAAAGTTTCAACTCAACGTTATAAAGTTAAGAAATCAACCTGTCAAAATAAGAGAAATTAGCATTACAATTAGCATTTATCAAAGTTATTAAAGAAAACTGCGAGCGTGTGTGTGCTACGGGAGTCAGTCCAGTCAGTCAGCTGTTCAAAAAAAAAAAAAAAATCATCCATCCATTCAAATACAGAAAAGTTGAGTCTGAAAGACCTAAAACCATATTATGTGCCTTTGATGTTACTTTCAGATATGAATCTTTTTTTATTTTCAGTCAAAATGCACAAATATGGTTCTTTTCTCTAAAATGATTAATTCTAGTGCATAGACCCAACAATCTGGCTCTTAACAAGTTACAACTGCACAGATTCAAAGATGTACGTGTAGAAACTGCACTTGCGCAACGCACGGCGAGTGCTGACATGACGGGGTGAGAAAGGCGTCTCTTCTGCCTCCATCGCCTGATAGTGGGCCGACCGGGGCTAAGTGAGATCAGGGTGGAACTGATCATGTAGGTGGGGAAGTGAAACAGAGTGAGGAGAGGAGGATTCACAGGTCCTTTTGTGTGGGTTAAATGAATTTTGTGACGAAAGCCGCTTAGAAACTGTTTTCTGCGTAAGATAATGCGATAGAAAATGAAGATTTGTACGTCCATCTACCAGTTTAAAAGCAGCTCCTGGCTGCGAGGAGAATCAGAGAATCCATTTCTCTCGTCTGAAATGGATATGGCTCCTCCATCCCATCATACAGCTCCTTGCGCTTGTTGCATTACTCCTGCCCGAATCCTTCTGTCTCCTCTATGGCGAACATTAGCTTCTCCTTCAGCTGCTCGTAGCTCTTGTAAGGAGGGAGGTCCAGACGATTAAAGCTACACGGAGAAAAAAGAGAAATATGAGTGTTATTCATGAAATTCTGACTTCAGTGGTGAGAAAATATTTCACCGCTGAACTTATTTCAAATGACGCAGCATAAGAGCATCTGCTAAATAAACACTGTGTAAACTGTATTACTCAATGTACAACAACAATGCATTCCCACACAGTACTATATACACCTTCAAATGTCAAACAATAAAAGGAAAGGCTGGGGAGACTGGTTGAATCAGAATTGACTAAGAGGGTTTGGTCATAAAGGTTTAATCCTGCATCCGTTTGGATATCTGGTCACATGCCTGAAATCTGAGGAATTCTATGAATGCAGAATGACCGGCCACTTACCATGTGTGGCTTCGTGGAAGCCAGTTCTCTTTGCCCACTTTCTCGATGCAGAACTTTTGAGCGCCGTTGCTTCCTGTAATGATCAATAACAAGCATAAAAGACAATTAAATCAAGAAGTCAATTCTGATGTGATATACAGTGTGTGAGTGTGTATGTGTCTATTTTGCGTACCCATCAGGTCAGCGAAGCCGCCCACAGGGAGGCGACAGGTTCCTGTGACAAACTGCAGCAGCCTCATCCTCTTCTCGTTGTCCATCTCCTTCACAAACTGTCAACACGTCATTCTGTGTTAACAACACTTCTGCAGCAAATCCACTAAGACAAACTCTTTTTTTTTTTTTTTTTTAAAAATCATATATAATTCTCCTAAATTCCCAAGTTGTTCTTTGCTTTATTAAGAGTTTGGAAATCCTTTGGACCCAGTGAAGACTCACAGTCTCTGAATTGACAGCAAAAAGTGATCCAATCCCAAAAGGTTTCAGTTATGAGATCAAGGAAAATGTAATCTTGAAAACAACATCAAACGGCAGTACCCATTGTGCAGTATTAAGCTACTGTAGTCAAAGTAGATGCAAAGTGAAAAAGGGCTGAATGAGAAATGGTGTCTTGATCTTTCAGTTTGACTGAACAGTACCGTCTGAGTGTGCTGCTGTATGTACCAACCTGCCAGAACCAGAGGATCTGTTTGCTGCTCCGGGCGTAATGCCTGTAGATTGTGCTCCTCTGCCAATCCACCAGGTCGATCTCCTGCATCCCGCACAGCATCACCTACAGAGCAAAAAGGAAAGCCAAGTGAGGTCCAACAGAATCAACACTTTTTTGAAGGACCAACAACCAAATATCAAACTTTCCTGCTTTGGTAAACGTTGTAGAAAATACGCATAGTTACTTCATTACCTCTAATTCCTTAGCATCAAAGTATTGAAGGTATTGCTGGGGCAAAACTTCATTGAAGCCCTCAAAGAATGCTTGAGTCTGCTCCTCCACACCTCTGGACAGCCTCCACTCTGCCACCAACCTGTATACAGAAATATGAAGATAAACAAAATAAAATTAAACATAGTGAAGAAATGAAGATTCATGGTTATTTAATTATGAGGAAGATACCTTCTCTATGTGTTGTGATCAAATAAAAAAAGTGTAATACGTCCTTTCAAATTTGAAGTAGTAATGTATAGTTACTCTCCTTTAAATGCTGTCATTCTACTGATGTGTTTATACAAGACACTTAGTTTATTAATGACCATTACCTCTCCATTACGCATTATAGGAAAATGGGAATACATTGTCAGAGTTTCACTGTAGGAAATATCAATGTGTTATATTGTTGCAGGTCAGCCTGGATAAAGCTATCAGTGTTGTATGTAACGTATTATAGATATAAAATATAATATAGATATATTAATATATGTATAGACAGACATCTATCGCTATCTATCTCTATCTATCCATATCTATATCTATCTATTTGGGCTGTACGATTTTGAAAAAATATCTAACTGCGATTATTTTGACTGATATTGCAATTGCGATATGATTTGCGATCATGTTTACGTCATTATTCTCATTTTCATTGACATATTAAAATGGTTATGGTTTGATTTCTTTGCAGGGATCTGTACCAAACAAAGATGTGTTTAACTTAAGTCTGTAGAATATGATGTGTAGAGCAGGACATCTATGCAACAAGACAAGATTTATTTTAAAATGGTATTTTAACACAGATTTCGCCTTTAACAAATACTGCATTTGAAAATTGCAATAGGCCATATTGCAATTTCGCTAAAAAAAATTTATTAATCGTGCAGCCCTACCATCTATAGATCGATAGAAAAGGGAATGTAAATGCGATAGTTGAAGAAAGATGGTGGATGAGAAGCAGCGGAGGCATCTGTACCTGATGTATTCCTCCTTATTTTCCTCAGTTACTTGGACGTTCCCTCCATCTGCTTTCAGCTCGTGGGTGGTGACCTCCCCCAGGATCTCCTTGTCAACGGAGAAAAACATCTCCAGTCCACACTCCTCTATGTTATTATCCCTGCAGGCCAGAGAGAGTCATTATCATTATTAACAGTAAGAAAAACATCTACCAGTACCTCCAAATACATTCAAATGTTACATCTCATTGTTTAACAAAAAGTATAAAAATGACAATTCGCCGTTTTACAGTACATGTGGGATTATGTGCCAGACTATTTCCTGCCCGACACCAGTAATTTCTTGGAGCTCGTTACCTAGGCACTGGTCCAGGCTAAGGAATAGACTGGCACATATCCCAGGTATCCATTTTTAATCTAACTCCTGGCAAGAAAGCAAATACGTCCATTTCCCAAAATGTATAACCTTTCCTTTAAAACACAAGCTCTACTAATCGCAAAAATAAATGTGGCAGAAGTACAAGTGTTACAGGGGCCCAGATGATATTGGTATAAACCCAGATATGTTGGAATTGTGGTAACTGGGAAACAAATTGATCTTATTTGTAAAGAATATGGTGCTTACATTATTATCATTCATTATATATTCAAAAATGAAATATTCTAATGAGTGTCTTCAATGTGAAAACAGTTTAGGGTTCACTACAGTGTGCATGTTTACATGACATCAACATGCTAGCCTGTCCATCTGCTCATGCAAATCCTCCCTATTATCACCATACTGTCTACATGTCCATCAGCTACCTCTCGTATCCCCAGACCTACTTGATCCAGATGAGTGAGTTGTAAAACTCTGGATCGATGGACTCCAGGTCTTTGAGAGCCAGAGGTTTGTTCAGAATACGCTTGTAGAAGGGCAGAGAGAAACCGGTGTCAATGAATTTTCCGTGGAACAGGGCCTAGAGGGGAACAATGCAGGACAGTCGGGTGAATAAATGTATTTAAAAACAACAGCCAGATATAATACAGAATACAATTCAGTTCAAATACTGATGGCATACTAAGTGATTGTGTAGACAAATGTACCATGGCGATAAAGCGTCCTATGAACTTGAAGTACTTGAGGTGATCAGGGTTGATGTATGAGGCAGGGTTGATCTGCAAACAGTAGTTGTCCTTGCCAGCATACTCGAACAAACAGTACATGGGGTTCAGTACTTCGTGAGACAGCAAGAAGAACCATTCCCTGGAAATGAAAACCGCAGATGACAAATAAAACACTTAAGTGGAAGTGGTCAAACTGGTTTGAGGTGGTGTGCAAAATCTTGTACATCAGGACTAAAATGAGATGTACAGTACATAACAACAGGTTTTGTGAGGTAAGGGTGGCGTCAAAAAAAGCCACAAATGAGAACAAAACATGTCGTAGGAGTCACACAGATTGTACAAACAAGAATTCAGTTGACAGTACCTGGCCACACCTCCGTAATCCAAGCCTTCCTCTCCAGGGAAAATGATCCACAGTCTCCGCCTCAGATCTTGCGGGTGAAAGCTCATGATCTTTGAATACAGACAAGGAATTAAAAACCACCTCAAACATTAACAAGACAATACTGTTAAACAGAGAATTGAAGAACAGTATATTCAAATGATTACCTGTTGAAATGAATCCTCAAACAAGGTTTTCCGGGAGACGTTAATCTTAATATGCTGAGGCATCGACAATTGCTGAGAGGTAAAAAAAAAAAAAAAAAACAAGAACTTTTTGAATACTTTAACACCAGTGAACATTAACTTTTATCTTCGCACATCATTCAAGTACGAGAGACACGAGTGCCCACAAAAGGAGCAGCATGAAGATAAAGAGAGATACAACAATCATGGGAGATAACAAAGCACATACCTGACACCAGAACCTGAAGTATTGCACTTTGGCTTTGAAGTCCCTGACATAGGTTATCTGGGGCCCGTTCTCACTGTGGAAAAAGAGCAAAAGAACCATTGTCAATGTTCATTAACCAAGAACATTTTAGTTCATGTATGCACATGTTGTGTGTGTGTGTGTGTGTCACTGTTCATTCACATCCATGACTTGACAAATTGATGACGGTGTGATGATTATCTGATGTGATATCACTGATTTAAATGTATGTAAACCTTTTTTTTATATCAACATTAAATCTAATTACTCTCTGTAATATGAAAGGCGTTGCTTTTAGGGACAATTATGGTCCGTCGCAATGAAATGAATCTGAATCTTCAGGCTAAAGCTCCTGGACAGGTATTCAACTTGAGCGCGTTAACGGCAAAATTTTAAACACGAGCTTACAGTGAGGATTTCCCCGTGCGAGGGTCGATGTAGGTTGTGGTTCGCCTGTTGTGGTCTACAAAGTAAGGTATACCATCCACAGTGAACCTCATCTCCCAACCCTCCGGCAGGGGCTTGTCATTCAGCAGCCTGAACAAATACACATGAATATAGAAAATCAAATACATCAAAATGTTAAAAAGATAAATAGGTACACACAACATTTACAATGCAGGTGAAATTGGGGAAATCAAATTACAAAAGAAAATATGCACTGATAAGCAAAAACTGGAGCATACATTATTTATAACCACATAAAAACAGTACAATAGATGCTACGTTTGTGTATTCCTCAAAGTATTAAATGATTGTCATGAAGCAGAATTTCTAAACATTGACGTTTTCTTCATAAAACCATGATCACGTAATATTTGACTGCTATTTTGATATATCTCTTCAGATTGACATTAATATTAAATATATATTATTAAAATAATTCAAGCTTGGAAATATTATAATTTTACTCAATGAAGGTCTATTTCTCCTTTAGAAAACAGAACACAGAAGTATGCCATACTCAAATTTACATCTTAACTTAATTGCAAGGGTCAAGAGAATTATATCAGCCTCAAGACTGGAATATAAACAAAAAAAAACAAAAAACGCATATGTCCTTAATATATAAAAAGCAGAGCGTCATCCATACTGCTTCACAGTCTTTAACTAGCTAACTAACTAACTAACTAACTAACTGACACTAAACAGTGATTAGTTAGATGCTCTTTCCTTTGTGGACAAATAACTTCCTCATTAGATTATTGAGGATTCACCATTTAGAACAATTATCCCCCACAAAAACAATCATATTTGAATCCAATCAATATATTTCATTTTTTTTTTAAGTTATGTTGAAGGATTGTTTGCATGTGTTTTGTCCTGTCATTA
This sequence comes from Sebastiscus tertius, assembly GCA_916701665.1. NCBI lineage: Eukaryota > Metazoa > Chordata > Actinopteri > Perciformes > Sebastidae > Sebastiscus > Sebastiscus tertius. The sequence goes on along the minus strand of CAKAOH010000458.1, from coordinate 13,287 downwards.
TCCACCTGCTGGTACCTCGTTACAGGTTAGGACAGCTCTGTAGCTCTACTACATCCTGCAGCAGATACAAGTCATTTCCTATTTTAAGGTGGCAATAACTCAATTTATTCCTAAACCTAAAAAGAAGGACCACATATGCGTCACTCCATTCTCCATACTTCACTCCCTGATGTCACAGTTAGCACTGAGTTTTGTGTTTCAGAAATACTGGAGCTGAGTGAGTTGCTGACACATTAGCGCCTCTTACAGACAACAACACAAAACTACAGCTAAGTTTGGGCAGACTTATTTATAGTCAGCATAATAAACTGTATGACACTATCAGGATACGCATTACATAACACACACAGGCACACACTCACCCTTGGGTCCTGGGATCCTCCCACTGTGTCGCCCGAGTCGGGTGATGAACAAAATACACTCTGCCGTTGGTGTCTGTTCTCTTCTCTGAAATAAAAAAAAAACATGTTTACTTATATATATATATATATAAAATTAAGTATCATTTCACTGCCATGCATTTCTACTAACATCACAGTGCTGTGTTTTTCTACCATTTCAGTAATTACAGCTAAAACAAATGCTCAGTGATATTTACCCCAACCGTGTGGCAGAGGTCCCAGCGGGTCAAACTCTTTGTTGGCTGTCGCTGCCAACTGGTCTTGGAGCTGAGCCAGAGAGAGAGAATGGGACACATGTTGATAAAGTCTAAGAGAAACTTAAAAAACTACCTTTGTCACAGCCTGTTAAAGCAAACAGAACTGTAGTACAGATCAAATGTATCATGAAGCAAGTGTAATTGATCTCATAGCAGTCTTATCTCTGTTCCCACTGGGTGTTAACATTTTAACGTTCCAACTGAAATCAAATTAATTCCAGATATAAAGTCCTTTGCAACAAAGGTAAAGTGCTGGCTAAAAGCAAACCAGAGCTGTATCAATTTTCTTTAGAAATTATACTGTAAATGACCAAGATGTATTGGTGTGTTGTGGTATGTGTATTGCGTGATGTGTAATTTATTGTATTTTCTTAGTTGTAGTGTATTGTGGTCTTATGATAAAGAAAGCTGTATATTTTAACTATACTGTACATGTAAAAGCCTAATTGGGGACAAGAGTTGAAAGTTATCAATAGCTATAATCTCTCAGGATAGCAGTTTCATGCCCTGTATCGGAACGATGTTAAACTGCATCGTCCCTATTAAATAAATTAAAAATAAAATCCAATTAGATCTACCATGTGAGCGTGTAGGAAAACTACAGTTTGCAGCAATGCTGCAATAATAATAATAATAATAATAATAATAATAATAATAATTATAATAGGTGTGGCGTTTGTAATGCATGCGCAGTCTGTAAAATAAATGATTCATTGTCTGTTCACGTTGGATAGCAAGCCAAAAATGTTATGAATCAAAACTTTCCAGTGTTTTACACCAGAAATAATGTGTTCTGCTTATTGTTACTTCACTTTGATGTTTGAGCTTCACTGTGCAGAATGATGTATGTGCAGAGTTTATCACTGAAATGCAGTTTTCGCATTCATCTGGAGAAGGTGGAAAGTTTCACTGTGCTCACCTTACATCTCAGTTTAACATGTACAAACATGATTTTGTGATACATGAAATGAACAATATTTGCATATTTATCAACACTAGATCTTTCTTATAGGCATAGATGTAATTATAAGACTTTTTAACAACGTAAGTGAAAAAATATCATCCAAAGCAGGGTATTTTTTATGGGTCATAAATCATGTCAGGATGGGATCTTTTAGTAAATCACAACCAATAAATTGTTCAGACTGTGCTTCATGTGCAGTGAATGTAACAAATCCATTAACTAATCCAGTGACTGCTCTCACCCCGTAAATGAACCTCTGGTTAAACTGCTGCATGGCTCCCTGCAGCTGGCTGCGCTGGTGCTGCCACTCCTCGTAATTACGCACTGACTCCTGCGTGGGGCGTTGCCACGTGGTAGTTCGGGTTATGTGGTCAACGTAGTACACCCTACCCATCGGGTCCACCCTGCGCTCCCAGCTACAGGAAAGGGAAAGTGAAAAAGAAGGCAGTGCTGAGTTGACAATGTCAGCAAAGTGGCAGATGTGCCTAAGGGCTCCACCTGACGTCCATATGAATACAAGACACACTTTGTTTTGACTACATCACTGACATTAAATCTAAAAACATAATGGGAACAAAAAAAGAATGCAGCTCTACAGTAACGGTAAAAGTGGTTATAAAAGGGAATGATTGATTTGCAGCCTTTAAATTGTACAAACAAAATAAATATATATATAAATATAAAATATACATCTGTACTAATCGGAGATCATTTTTATGGTTTGCGGCTGCACAGTCCAACAGAGCGGAGCAAGAACCATATTAGTATTTGTAGGAGATATTTATTTGTTGTTAGTTGTTGTTTTATTAATAATAAGTAGTAATATTGTTTGATTGATTATTCTAGATGTTTGCTTTGTTTAGATTCGATTTTTAATAATTTCCTTATTTATTTTTTTGCGTAATTAGTATTTTGTTTTGTTTTGTTTTGTTTGCCAAGTGGGTAACACTGTGGGCATATGTGGTTATATATGTTGGTATGCAGGTATAAGACCAGCATGCATCTGGGTGGGCCTATGGGTTTTTACTTTATGTAGTGGCCATTTGTCAGAAAGATCCAAATCAATCACCATGGGTATGTGATACACACAGAACGAGAGGCGAATAAATCATAAGAAGCACAGAGCCTTTGCATAGACAATGGACTCCTTTGCCTGTGTATAACACATACCCATGATGCATCAGTGGCCATTTGATTTAAATTTGATTTTGATTTTTCTGACAAATGGCCACTACAGTATTCATAGTATAAAAGATGAATCAAGTGTGTTAGTACCCTGAAGGCAGAGGATCAGGCCTTTCCCAGGTTGTCCTTTTCTCAATGTGATCCACAAAGTACACCCGTCCATTCTGGTCCGCCCTTTGCTCCCACCTGCAGAGAAGATATAAAAACAAGTGAGCAAAGACAAAGCACAGGAAACAGGATTCAGATGGGGGGTCAACTGCAGAGCAAACTGATTGATTTCATCACTGAAACACTATAATTCTTTAAAGTATCTCAAACTTTGCTACGTAAATACAATAACAACACACATAATGTTAACAGTGGCTACAGTGAAGACTTGCTCTTTTACCCGGGTGGTAAGGGGCCGTTGCTCATGGGTGTGATTCTGGGAGTTGTTGTGGCCAAAGCTGCTGAGGCTGAGGTCCCTGGTTTGGGGCCACTTGCTGTCTGAGAGCCTGCTGTTGCTGTTGCTGCTGCTGCTGTTGCTGCTGTTGCTGCTGCTGCTGCTGTTGCTGCTGCTGCCCCTGCGCCTGAGTCATCCTGTTGATTTGAACACCCACTAGCAGACGCCTGAGAGGAGCCATCGGAAGGTGGACCTTCACTCAGCTCACTAGGAGAGGAGCTGCTAGAAGAGGCTGGGGACAGGAGTGGGAGGATGGTAGAGAAGAAAGTAAGAGGTGTATTTGCTTTGATTGCAGTCATTAAACACAGTGCACACGCTATTTTGGTATATGAAAGAAAATCGATGGTACGTGAGAATGTCAAATGACTGGTATTCCAAATTGTAATAGCTGAGTAATGTAGCTAATGTTATATTGTAATATCTCGTGATTTTCCTACTTGGTGAGGGGGCTGGTCGGCGAGGCGTAGGAGGAGGAGGGCGGGCTGGTCTGGGAGGACGCGAGGCGTTTGAGCCCCCTGGAGATCGGGAAGGAGAACCCTGACCATTGACAGCGTGACCATTAGGTACGATAACCCACTCCTCTGAGTCACTGGAGGGAGATGTGTCTCTGCTTGACCTGGAGGTCAAGATATTTTCTTGAGTTATTCTACAAGTAAACAATGAGTATTTTCTATAAGTATACTTAATAAGAGATATGCTTTTGTTTTACCAAATTCCTAACCTAAGATTTGCAATAAAAAAAAAGCATGTATAGGCCTATAAATAAAAGTTTACTGAACCTGTTGCCGGCGTCTCCATTTTGTTTTACATTTCCGTTTGGAACAGTAACTAGAAAAACAGAGAACAAGACGACAAGTGACATTTATATAAAAAAAACTTGGGATTTTAATGTAGGGCTGGGCGATACTTCAATATGATAATTTATCGTCTTTCAGTGGAATCATATCGTGATGAAATCATATTGAGATATCGCGATGCACGATTACGTCGTCTAAATTGATAATAACAAGCACAGTTTTCATTCATTTTGCACTTAAGTCCTTAATTAAATGAGAAAATACTCAGTACTTTCACACAGGAGTTTACAAAAATAGGCTTTACCGTGTGGTTATTTCATATAGACAAAAAATGCTATATCGTGATATATATCGTTGTGGAGATATGAAATGATCTATATCGTAATAGAAGATTTTGGTCATATCGCCCAGCTCTATTTTACTGCAACAGTTGGTTATTTATGAACTGTGACCAATATGTGTATGAAGAGGGACATTTTACAGTTGAAATATAAAGCTAAGTATGTAACGGCCAATTACCTAAAAAATACTTTTGGTATTTCTGCACTACAGTGTCTTGTTACCTCACATATACGCTGATCTCTATATATTTGTGACAAGCTAAGTTGGCCAATGTATCAGTTAGCTTCTACAAACATCTGATCATGAGCCAAAATATATTGACAATGGCAGTTGTTGAAGCCCTTTTTCACTAACACTGATGACTATTGGACAAACTACGAAGAGAAAGGAAGGGAGAATCTGTTAATAAGAACTAAATTATTAGAATTCTGCCCATCCATGTATAGATATCAATTTGTTCCTGTGGTCAGCCTCGTATAGTGGCTTTCCTTCTGTGTGTGGTTCCTTACCATGTTCCCTCTCTGCTGTGGCGAAGGTCTCTGCGTCTACCTGCATGCCATCCAAACAGACTGACAGGTCACCTACAACATCCCGAGGGTCTCTTTCAGAGCACAGCTGCAGTGTCTGCACCACTTCACATACTGCGGGGGGGGGGCACAGAATATAGTGTTAAACAGGTGCTGATAACTTGCAAGACTGACTTAACACCTCAACACAGCCAAATAAAAACAGACGGTAATAAATATGCATTGAGGTAGTAGTAGTTACCACTGAATGTATGTACTTTTCCCAATGAAAAATCTGAGATTAAAATTAAGAGACATTTTCCTTAGGAGGGCCCCCCTCACTGGTATTTGGTTACCGTTTTCAGCCCTGCTGGTCACTCTGTCAGCTCAAACCACTTTAGTTACAACAAGCTGCATGGCCTCAAGGGGCTACTAGCAAGGGTTTTAGACTCATGTTTTCTATTGGCAAATGAAAAGCAAGCAGCTATAAAGAATATGGACCATACTTTTAAGTCACATGCTGTGCGCATGCCGCTGTATTAGGCTGTAAACACACTCAAAGCAAGCAGAAGGTCACAAGCTTTGGTCAGGCCTGTATCACAGGGAAAAGGGAAACTAGTGAGAGTACTGTGTGCATGTTGGTTGTTAAGCTTATCAAAGCCCAATAAAACGTCCTCATAACAAACACAGGCAGATATGCACTCTTACACAAAGTGTGCAGTGTCTACAGTGTGTGCAGCCTCTGCTAAATATAATATGCTGCCGATAGACATAGACACAGACATAATGAATACTGAAAGTGAGATTACAAGGGATACAGCATTTTATTATCCTGAAATAAGGAAGCCATGTGGTGGGAGTTTTGTGTTTTTGTGTATTCTGTGGGAATCAACCCCAAGAGCCTAGAAATATTAGCTCCAATTAGACATTAAATTGCTCTTTCTGTAGCTCTGTACTCAGCTCCTTGGACAACACATATTTCCAGTATAGTATAACAGTATAAGTGAGCAAAACTCAAAATAACCTTATACTATAACAACATTTATAGCAGAAAGTTGTTTGTTTGATTTTAAGGCCCAATCCAAATGTCCCACCTAAGGCCTTAACCCCTGAACCCTCAGGGACTTAACTGACGTCACCTGGTAAATGGTTGAGTGTGAGAGACTGCAAGGGAATTTGTATAAATATGAATGGGACAGCACTTTGCAGCGACATATCACGTCACCTTGACGACATCCATTGTGGGTTTTTATTTTACTTTTTACTGCCTGATTTGAATATCTTCTGGGCTCTTGCCTTAGGAGGGGAAAGGTAACAGTCAAATAATCAATTTACTATTTTTTTTAAAAATAGCATCATTAAGCAAAATTAAAATAAATAGTAAACCAGGTGTGTAATATAGTCTAATGCCTGCATTACAGTGATTTCATGTGGGTTTTTTTGTACCATCTTAAATCCTTAATGTTAATGTTTCTGTGTAAATTTAATATACCAGGCTGAACACCCACGCGCCGTCCTCTTTGTTTACCTTTTTCTCTTTAACCCCACTGGGCGTCCCCTGGTAACCCTGTGTTTAACGTCAGAAGCTATGGATTGTGGGTAATTCCCTCAGGCAAAGTCCGCAGAAATGCGGATTTATGGAAAGTGTGCATAAAGGGCTCAAAATGTCTGCGAGAGAGCCCTCAAGGACTAGACAATTTCACAGTGGGACAGCCATAAATCCCTTGCAGACTTTGCCGGAATGCGTCTCAAAGTCTGTGAGTCGGTGAGTGTGGACATTGAGATTGGGCCACAGAAAACACAAAATTACCACTTAGGGGAAAGAAAATAGAGTGAACTCACGTTTCAGGTCATTAGCCTTAAGGGTCTCACTGATCTCCAGGTTGGCCATTCCCAACAGGATGTCTGCTTTCAGTGTCTGGTGGCTCCAAACGCGAAAGATCAGCTTGCTGACTGGAGTCACAATTCTGTAGATAAGTGAGAAAATGACGAGAAACAAGTCAACACCAGAGAAAAAGATGAAGGATGACCTGCACTAATGCTGAAAGATTCATAGTTGACTATGAATAGCTGTGAAGAAGTGAATCAATGTCAACTTTGGTATTCAATTGTTTTTCTTGAGTTGGGGGGAGGTCCACTGTATAAGGCTATGGCTTCTTAACACATCTGCTTCATTTCAGTTATATAAATTCCTAACTTAATGTGAGGTTTGATTGCTTTTCTATGTTTGACATCTCTACAGTTTTTGGTAAGACCAAAAACAAGAATTCACCTCTGGGATTTAGGGTGGTATAAATATACACATTTTAAGATTTGATGCAACCTATGATTTGGAGATACTGTGTTCTAATTATTTATGCTGCAGAGCTTTACTAATAAAATGCCCCTGAGGTGGGTTAGTAGTTTTTAGTTGGCACGGCAACCATGTACAGCAGTAGGTGTTGGGCACATGGACTTTGTGAACTCATTCAGATACATCAGATATCCATTCAGAATATACCCTCCAAGTATTTAATTCACCCTTATTGACACAATTCCCAGCTCAGTAACCTTACACCAGAAACAATATAGACATCAAACGTAGACTCTACACTTACAACATGCAACTAAAATATAGATGTTAATAACACCCACAGTGTTGTACAGTATGTAGACTAAATTTAGTTTATACATTTATATTACCAACTCGAACATCCTCCAATAAATAACCAGCTATTTGTTAAACTGATTCCTCTCCAATGACAACCAAACAGTCATACTCACACTGTGACAGCCTGCTTCCATTTGGGACTGTGTGTGTTGTTGCACTTCTCAGTCCTCTTTGACTGGCCGTCTACGGCTACCTCAACATACGGGCTGGGACCAAACCAGTTCTTTTTGTTTTCCTTCAGCTTGGCTGAAAGCACTAGATAGGAGAAAACACCACAGTGAAATTGAAGGTAATATAACTTTCACTAGATTTGATTCTTCACTACAGGAAGTGAACGACTCATAGGCTGAAGCTTCCTATAGCCAAAATCAAACAACACTGAACACTACAACTTCATCAATTTGTCAAATTTATGTCTAATTTTTGTTGATAGATAACTAATCAACTGACCTGTGACTTGTAATTGGGCCTTCATGGTTCATCCATAACACTGCAGCCTTGTTTGGCTACACCGAAAGGACCTGCAACAACTGCAACCAGTGATATCAGATGTAAACAAACATGGTACACTCTGTGCAGGTAACCTACTTAACAGGGTGATTAGGCTATTAGGTTGCTACAGTACAGTCAGTGGAAAATAGAGCCTGGCTTTACACACAATAGCAAGTATGGGTTGATGAGGCTATCTAACTAAAATAAAAGGGTATGTGTGTCTGGTTTAGGTATCTAGAGACATTATAATAGCATGTTTTTAAGTGATGCAAAATCAAAGATATAATCTTTGAGTCAGAACTAAACATGCAGAAGCAGCGTTCAGTTTTTATGCACCAAATATTTGGAACAAGCTCCCAGAAACCTGCAGGACCAACTCCAACTCTGAGTTCTTTTAAAACAAAGATTAAAACTTTCCTGTTTGCTGCTGCTGACTTGTATTAAACCAGACAATGATCTTATACTGCACGAGAGCTTTTAATCTTGTGTGTTATATTCTATTTTAGCTTCTATCCTAGCTTTTATTTTTAGCTTGTTTTTATTTTCTAATCTTTAATGTTTTTATAACTGTTTTAATTATGTCTTAATGTTCTTTTGCACTTTGAATTGCCCTGCTGCTGAAATGTGCTATACAAATAAAGCTGCCTTGCCTTGCCTTTGATAACTTTCTGATCTCCATAATAAAAGCAAAGCTAAACATTTCAGGTGAATTTGCCTTATAGTATGAATTTTAACTGTACACATTTAAGATCATTTTGTTGTGTGTTCAGACATACAAGCTGCACTAACATGCATGTTGCTTAGCTATTTCTAGAAACCACCGTGTAGCTTCCATAATAGAAAAAATCCCATCCTTAATTTAGCAAAATTAAGTCTCACTAAACCCTCCCTTTGCTAATCTTTGACAATATCCTGTTGTCAGGACAAGAAGTTATTTGACTAGACAGTTGGGATTTGTTAAAATGTAACAGAAAGATGTTGAGTATATCAGACAGTAGCATAAAGTTGTCGACGTGCTCCCTGCTATCTGCAACATGAAGTAACTGGGGGTTGATGAGGCTATCTAACTAAAACAAAAGGGGTATTTATGACTGGTTTAGGTATCTAGAGACATTATAATAGCATGTTTTTTAGTGATGCCAAATCAAAGATATAACCTTTGATAACTTTTTGATCTCCACAATAAAAGCAAAGCTAAACATTTCAGGTGAATAGTATGAATTTTAACTAAACTGTGCACACATTTAAGATCATTAAACTGCACTAAAATGCATGTTACCCAGTGACTTGGTTAGCTTAGCTATTTCTAGAAACCATCGTGTAGCTCATCCCAGCCTTTAACTTAAGCTAAATTAAGTCTCACTAAACCCCCCTGGCTAATCTTTGACAATATCCTTTTGTCAGGAATATAAGTTAGTTTACTAGACAGTTGGGGTTTGATAACAAATGAAACAGAAAGGTGTTGAGTGGATCAGACAGGAGCATAAAGTTGTCAGAGGCCAGTACAACTGTAGCTTAGTAGCTTTATGTGTCAGGTTAGCAGGTTAGCCAGCACGAGATGTGTTGTCAAGACAACCTTAAACACCAGCCTTCTGTTAGGTAACTAAACATGTAGTATTGTCTATAATTTACATGTCATTTAGTGAATAAGTGAGAGAAAGTGAGAGTTTCCACCACCTGGGGTAACTTTAGTTCGCCTCCGTGCTGAGCACCGAGGAGGCTTTAGTTAGCTAGCGGTGTGTTGACTGACGGTGGTGATGCTAACACCAGCCGGCTCCTACAGCTGCTTTAGGCCGTTTCAGTCGAGGATATCTCTCTCTCTTCAGTGACAGACTGGTGTTAGGTGACTATACCTGAGAGAAGCAGATGAAGGGGCCCAGCAGACTTGAGTCTCAGCTAAGCCTGGGTTGTTGTTGACAGGTAGCAGCAGCCTGCCATCAGCGCAGCCTGCTGTTTCCGCTAGCCAGGACAAGAGCAGTGTTTCCGGTTCCAGTTTTTCCACAATAAAATAGCTATACAACCTCCGGAAGAAAAAAGAAATTAGTGGTGTTAAAACGATTTTGCGTTAACGCGTTATTATTTCATTAATTTTGACAGCCCTAATACATATATGTATTTGTTTAAACATTCTTGTTTCAATATTTCTACTTCAAGATTTAGTTATAATAATAATAATAACAATAACAATAATAATAATAATAATAATAACAACATCTATTATTATTATTATTATTATTATTATTATTATTATTATAAGTGGTAGTAGTAGTAGTAACAGTGTTATTAACATTATTGTTAACATTCTTGTTTTAATATTTCTACTTCACAATTTAGTTATAATAATAATAATAATAACAACAACAATTGTTATTATAATAATAATAATGATAAGAACAACAACAATTATTATTGTTATTATTAATATTATGATTATTATTAGTAGTAGTAGTAGTAGTAGTATTGTTGTTAATATTATTATTAGTGGTGGTAGTAGTAGTAACAGCGTTATTTTTATTTATTGGCACTTTTATTTTGAAGGCTGAAATGCCATGACGTCAAAACTGGTATTGACGTCACCATAAAACAAATTTTCCTAATTAAATGATAAAATAAAGAGCTATTACATGCATTTAAATTCTGTTACCATTCAATATACTAGCTGGTCTGATTCCTACACTGTCTGTTGCGTTATTTTAATAACTCAAACATAATAATAACATTACATTTTAATGTGATAAATGCCGACGTGAGAGATAAGACGACATTTTTTGGGCACGCCCACTGCTGTCGTATGAGCTTGGTCTCATGACAGCGGCTATATGCTAACGTTAGTCAGCTGATAGATTCTCCAGCGTCTCAGTTTATAAAAGACATGTTGTTCAACCAACGCTAGTTAAAAGAAAGACCTTCATCGAGCTGTAAAGATGTTGTCTCGTCTGCTGAAGGAGCACCAGGCGAAGCAGAACGAGAGGAAGGAGCAGCAGGGTGAGAGACTGGCTAGCTAGTTGGTTAGCTACAAGATGCTAAAAACAAAGCTGATGTTGAGTGTGTCAGAAGTAACGTTATCAGGTCCTCCAGAGTACTGACTGGTTTACTTGTTAATGTGTTTTACCTGCACAGAGAGACGTAGGCGTGAAGCTATTTCTGCAGCCACCTGTCTGACAGAAGCCCTGGTGGATCACCTCAATGTTGGGTATGAACAGTCTGCTCCTATACCCCCCTGTTGTGTCTGGCTTTATTTACTAAAGTCTGCTCCTATACCCCCCTGTTGTGTCTGGCTTTATTTACTAAAGTCTGCTCCTATACCCCCCTGTGCTGTATCTGTCTTTATTAACTAAGGTTTGGCAGACATCCTGTTATATTTCATAGTTGTAGAGTAATGGTAGTGGTGGTGGTAGTTGAGGATTTGGGATGTGATGACATCCTGACACCTTTATTACTGGAGTTACCCTGCACTATACTCATTTTTAACAGTCTCTTCTGCACTATATTCACTTTTTTAATAGTCCTGTATCACAGCTTTTACCCTGCACTATATTCAGTTTTAACAGTTTTCTTATGTATAAGAAATATACAGTATATTGATACATAATGCTACACTGAACAAAAATATAAACGCAACACTTTTATTTTTGTTGAAATAAAAGACTTTTTCTATCCACACAAATCACTTATTTCTCTCCAATTTTGGTCACAAATTTGTTAAAATCCATGTTAGTGAGCACTTCTCCTTTGCCAAGATAATCCATGCACGTAACAGATGTGGGATATCAAGATGCTGATTAAACAGAAGGATTATTCCACAGGTGGGTGCAAGTATATGTTTCCATGTGTTAATGATACTGTAGCACCTTCTTATTGTTTCTTGTTTAACCTTAGAGTTGCCCAGGCGTACGTAAACCAGCGTAAGCTCGACCACGAGGTGAAGACTCTCCAAGTGCAGGCGAGCCAGTTCTCCAAACAGACTGCTCAGTGGATCAGCATGGTGGAGGGTTTCAATCAGGCCCTAAAGGTTTGTAAGATACACTGTGTCTGCAAGAAATAAATCCATAAACAATAATGCTTTTATACAATAACAACTTTGTTTAACCTTTTACGTTTTATAATTCCTACAGCTGTCAGATCAATAAGTGCCCCTACCTTTTATTGCTATATGCAAAGTTGGATTCTGTAAAGGATATGAGGTCCTGAATATATGACATACCTAATGGCAGCACTTGCAGACAGTATAACATTTAATTTATTTGCTTCAACACTGTTTGACCATCTTACATTATACCGAGTACTCATTTTTAATATCCCAAGTACTGCTTAATGCAGATTTAATCACATCTATTGTCTTGTTGCAAACAGCGACTCATCAAAACTTACAATTGCTCTGTCAGATTTACTAAAAGCAGATTAGTTTCATTGACACAGGTCCTAGATCTGAGCAGATTTGACAGGTGGTAAAAGCAATTCATGAATGAGTTTCCACTCCCTCTGCAGTTATCCAGCTTATATCATCCTCACAGGGGAGACGGGGGGAATGGTGCCTGGAAATGTTTAAAGCTTGCCTTTCGCTGGTCCCGATAATAGGTTAGGCTGGTAGATGTACACATAAGTGATACTAATTCTGTTTTTTGAACAGGAAATTGGGGATGTGGAGAACTGGGCCCGCAGTATTGAGATGGATATGAGGACCATCGCCACAGCTCTGGAGTACGTACACAAGGGTCAACTACAGTCTGCTTCCTCATAGACTTCACGGTGGGACGTTTACAGCTGAAACTAAACACACTGGAACGAAACAGGAATCCAGTTGACTCCTCAAAGATGCAAGCAGCAATGACTTTGCTCGGCTGCCTGCCCCTCTGAGTGGACTAATGCTGATGGTTACGTTGTTCAGAGAAATGTTGAAAGTCTGAAATAGGTCTAACATCTATTTAGTAGTGACTTCAATGAAACATTTTGGAAATCGGTTATTGAATACTTTGCCAGCAAAATTGTCTTCTTTTCAGCACCTGATACCTAAATTATGTATGTCTGTGTTTATGTTTTATATGTCTATGCACAGTGATGACTTCACTGTTTTGGCAAACAAATTAACTTTAGCTTTTGTAACCATTTAGTGATGTAACATTATTTTTAATAAAGTTAAACAATGCATTAAACTGATGTTTTTTTTCATATGAAACAAGGCTAAATAGATTTAATCTACCACTACAGTGTGTGTGTATATACATATATGTGTATATATATATATATATAT
>CAKAOH010000457.1:0-21756 GCA_916701665.1 Sebastiscus tertius | reverse complement strand
GAAAGTTCTCTGAACACTGGGGTCTATTGTATCATAATAAAAGTATATTGATAGTGAATACATCAGAAAGAGCTTTCAGAGAATTTTCAATTGCAAAACCTTTTCAGAACAAAACTACAACACGGTCCAACGCAAATATCAGAGCGAGTCAACTTTTCATGTTTCAAATAAGGAATAATTTCAACAAACCTCATTTTCCCCCACCCTACCCCCTCGTCCTAAATCATACTATTGCCTAAGACTGTGGATAGTTCAAGAAAGAAATCTATGAAATTTGTTGAGATACTCTCGCCCCAAAAGGATGACAATTCTATTCTGGATCTTTATTTTTTGCTCTTACTGTATGTATATTTTTGCTCATGTTTACTGCAAACCAAGATAGAGAAATAAATAAATGTCATTTAAGGGAACTCAAGACTCACACTTGATTTTTGCCTCTCATCTTTGGTGTCATCATAGGATAAGAGATTATCATTCATGGACAAATCCTGGCTACTTCCCAAACACTTGTTTTCGCCAAAATCTTTGGCCTATTTTGTAAAACACCGCCTGATTTGTGGCAAGGAGGGTGGAAAAGGAGATGTCACTCATCAACACGTCAGATCTTTGGCGTCAGATCTTTGGGGTACAACACATGCGCAGTAAAATCTGGTCTGTACTGACCATGGTACTGACCGGAACTGAGCCAATCGCAACGCACGACCGCAACTTCAGTTACACTGCGCATGTATTATACCCCACACAGTCCAAGCCTCTTTCAACAAGCCTTGGTTTATGGTTTATGGTTTATGGCAAACGCTCCATTACCGTCTGCGTTTGACGCACGGACTCGCAGCGCACATGTGCAAGTATCAGACGTAATTGCGGATATGTTTTAAATACATTTTTGGCGATGTGTTTGGGAAGTAGTGAACATAAGACTGGATAAACGACATTTGGATTATACTGTACAAGTTGTGTGAGAGTTTGTAAACGTATTTTATATAGTTTTGCTGTTGTTAAACCTGGCCTCCATTTACTCCGTTTTCGGACGTCTTTTGGAATCTCCGTTCACCGTGGAGGCATGCCAGAAACACAAAGTTTTCTTCAAGAATTCAAGATAACAGTGAGTATTATACCATTTGTATATTGGTCATTTTGTGGGTGAAGTAGGCCTATCCTTTATTGAAGATGCAATATGTAATATATGGCCAGAATTTTAGTTTAAAACATTCAATAAATGAACTATTATCAGCTGCATGTGAAGAAGTAACAGTGTTGACTTCATGTCAAATGTGTATTGTGTTGCAGAGATATCTACTGAAGTGAGTATGCTAACCAGTTCGCCCAGCCCGTCCTGTCTTGTAATACCACTTGTTCCTGGAGAGGCGATAGTGAGTCACTGTAGCGTCCAGTCTGCCCTCAGTCCAACATGAGAGGACCAAGAAGTAGAGCTGCCCCGAGGGCTTTCATCACGTTGAAGGTACGTTTTGGTAGTTTGTTTATTGGATAAATCCAAAGTGGCAGAAACAAGAAAATTACTCGAATTTCCTTTTGTCCTCGCTGCCACCAGAGGACTACTTTGTCAGGAGGAGGGTGGTGTCCGCTCCGGGAGAGGACCCAGAGTTAACAGTTAACTGGCATTCAGACAGCAGTGCTGGGGGTCTGATCCCAGGGGACTGCCCTGACTCCCCACCAGATCAGCAAACCCTCTCTTGTTGCTGTTACACAGGTTAAGGCCCAGACACACCAACCCAACTAGCGGAGACGAAGGCCACGAGTTGTGTTGCCTCACGTTGCCTTTGGCTTGGCCAAAAAGTTGCACTCAAACACACCGCAAAGACTACAGCTGACAGCCAACTACCACGTACATCTACGTGAGATGAAATAACTCCCTAACAGCAGATCGCGGTAGTATGTATTTGTCATTCAAAAGGGAAACCGGATGGCCGACTACTGCAGATTAGGGATGTCACAGTGAGGAAATTTTCCCACCGATTAATAAACTTTTGACAATATCGGTGTTACCAGTTACATTACATTTTACAAGAAAAGACAGCGGGCTTACTTTGATCTTTACCGTCGGATGGCGGTGTGTCTGGACACTCCGGTCTAGTTTTCGCTGCGAGGCTGCATGTTTCGACCTAGAGCCGCTGCGCCGTACACACCTGCTGTGACCGCTCTGTCCTCTGCATGGCAATTGCCTCATTAACGTTATGGTTATAGCATTGGGTTTAAATCCGAAGTATTGACAAATAGTTGCTTTTGCTTTTTGCTTTGACACCAAATCCTCTGCCATCATCTTGTCTGTCAACTCTCTCACGCCCAGTGTGTGTGAAATCTGACTCCTGCTACTTTGAGCTGAGACTCCGTACGAAGCAGACACATTTGCTTTCAGATTGTAGCGTCTGTCATCCGACTATGTATTGATATCACACCGCTGATACACCAAAGTGAACTAAATGGGTTTTATTTCTGGGGGTGGTGGGCAAGTAATGTAATCGGTGTATGCCCGACCACCATGTAACACCGGTAACACCAACTATTGCGCCAAACCTATTGCGGATATACAAGCCGTTGTTATGTTGTTGTTGAAAAAGTCTTTTTTTCGTTTCTGCCATTTTGGATTTAATCCAATAAACAAGCTACTAGCTAGTAGATCCATAGCCCACAGCCCCAAGTTTATGGCACAGTAAACAGAATATAGGCCGACGCCACACATGAAGATAATAAAATAGCAGTGCTATTTTGACCGGCTCTCCGCTTAAACATTCCCTTACACATTACACCTTCAAAGTGGAATGGCTGTAATGCCAATGTGGATTCTTTCATCGTGGCTTATTATGAATCATAGTGTAGTCAAATGTAGTACGATCTTTGTAGGGGACAGAAAAAAAACGCCAGCCAGTGTCAGAAGTAGCGTCAGGTGATATAATCTAATGTAATCTCATTCACCATAATCCTCACAGCCTACAGTTAACCTGTGTGCATATACTGGTGCATGCTAACAAGTGCAAGTTAAAAACAGCAAAAAAGAGTAGACGTTATGTTCTTATGTGTGAACTAGTGAGCATCTCTGCACTTTATTTTCACAAGAGTATCAAGAGGAAGTGATTATGTAGTGGAAATACCACCAGCAATATGTCATCCTCCTACACACATCACAGGTCAAAGGTCACAGATTGAAGTCTCGGTTGGATTCTAGTATAACAGACAGTTGTTCATAATGATAAATATTGATCGACGCAAGCTCAGAAATGTGTGGATTCTGTTTTAGGTTGGACTTTTTTTTCCCTTTGGGGGCTACTTTACTATAGTCGGCCACCAGCTGCTTGACAAGATTACAGCCGAAGTGTACTTCCGCTCACTGACCTTCAACCAGCTCCTGTCTCCTGCTCACTGCGTGGCTTCAGGCTCTATCCTTATCTCTCCTTTCTTCACTGTCTCCTCCTCAGAAAGACAGAGCACAGTCCAGGAAAAGAGGGAGAGCCAGGATTACGTGGCATTAGAGGCATTTGTGGGTTTAAAATAGTCCGATCAAGAGTAGCGCCGGTGACTGATACTTACACATGCTATTCTCTCTGTTACACACACACAATCTTTATATTATAATCTAGAATAATCTGCAACTCTTTGATATTCTTCAGATCAGGACTTGTTCTAATATTATTTTAAGCCATAACATCTAATATTTTTCTTACAAAGATGTATTATTTGGGGGAAAATCTTTGTATTTGGGTTCAAAAACCTGTCCATTTCCACAAAATGTGTTGAGGTAAATGAGCAGATTATATCCACCATGATGTTAGGAAAGTGAAGATTAGACTGTAGCAGAGCACCGGAACCTCTGCTGGATGGTGGATAACATTACACAGTCCAGTCAGTGGCATTTAAATGTCAACGTTATCACATGACATTACTGGACAAGACTACGTCAGAAAATAGGGATCTGGATTCTCTATTCTTCTTTTTTTTGTAGATATTTAATCATTCTGAACATAAACAAAAATGTACAATATAAAACTGAGAAATTAATTGTCCACACTCACACCACAGTTGCTGTGAAGCACCACATGGTCCTTTATTCAGCACATGTTGATTTTTTTGTGTAATACCTCTTTAATCAGGATAGATTGGTCCCAGATTTAAGGGCTTCAAGGCATCTAGACCTAGCCGATTTTGGAGGTAGCATACTAAATAATTTTCAATAGAATTTTGAATGTAAAAAAAAGGAAAATCACATATAGGTGGAGGTAGGCACAAAATTAACTGCACAATCTGATGCAATCCATTACAAAATCCCCTCCACACATGTGACACAGTTTCAAGAACATTATAAGCTTAACAAGTGCTCTATTTGTTACAGAGAAGTTGCAACGGGTTGCTTTAGGTTTTCATGTTATTGTGAGCACCTGCTTAAATAATTCACAGTCTGTGTTAAACCAGCCTAAATGCATTATCAGCTGGCTTAATAATGCCTCTAAGGTGAGAGACATGATCTCATAAAATTTGATAAGGAATGTCCGCAGGCCGAAAGCAAACTAACTTTCAGTATTGGTTGATTGTTGACGCAGCACTTTGGTTGGGAAGGAAAATATGGCACGTGTGAATTTTAGCGAAAAAAGTCCATTCATGTGTCCTTTACACCACTTTTGTAGCTAGACGTTTCTGTGTGACGCCCAGGATACTATGAGGACAGTGCAAATATGGTGAAGTCTGATAGCCCCCTTTTCTATGGCAAGTCCAGCATGTTATTTTCCTCCAGGGCTTTCTGCGTCCTGTCATAAACCTCCCCAATGGCCTGAACCACTCTGTTCAGCGCTATCCTCAGCTCCTCCTGGCTCTGCACGCACACCAACCTGAAGAAGAAACCCCGCTCCGGCATGGCAATGAAGGCCAGCTCGGCGGCCTTGCGGACGAACCAGGTGTGGTGGTTTGCCAGGGTGCTCTGGTAGGCCTCGCGGCACAGCTCCGAGGGGCTCCTCAGCCGGCCGGCCACCGGTGTCTCGGCCAGCTTCTCCAGGAAGAGCTTCAGCCAAAGCAGAGCGCGATGCAGACGCAGCAGAGTCCGGCATCCAGAGTCCGTCTGGTGGTGGAAATCCACCACTCCTCGGTTCAGCTCAACCCAGATCATGGAGCGCACAGAGTGGTAAGCACCAGTGTGCTGTGAGGCTTCCTGGTTATTTTTTGTCCCAGCCTCTATGCCCACACTGTTTATTGAGTGTGTATCTGGGGCCAGCTCTGCTTCAGGGTCCCCTTCTGACAACAGGGCCAGCTGGCGGATTATAGAGGTCTTGCTTTCTATCTCTTTAGATATCAGTCCCACCATCGGACCCAGAGCTTCCATAAACCTGGAGGAGTAACACAGAACAGGATGAATCATCCTACAGAGTCCAGATTATGCCATAAATGACTTCATCCTTTAGTGGCTGTAAATTAATCTATCTCTCCGACTGATGGTTTTACCTCACAAGCTCGTCCCAGCTGGACAGATACGGCTGCAGCAGCACGTCGGAGGTGTAGGCCGGCGTAGCCAACAGGTGGGAGAGCAGCAGTGACACCTGGAAGGTCTGACCAGGGCACCCCTCTATGACCTGTGGGCCCTCGGCCCCATCGGCCCCGCTGCTGTTGTACAGCTGGTTAAGCTGACAGTGGGGGGATGGGAGGTGTGTGTGTGAGTGTGTGGGGGCGATTGACGGGGGACAAAGAAAGAAAGAAAGCGGAAGTGATTCACCACATTCAAATTAGCCATCTGCTTCACAAAATCCACCTCATGGAGGAAATGTAATAAGTGAGGAACTGCTTTATAATCTGCGTGTAGTCTTACCGTATTCACCTGATTATAACCCTTTAAACAAGAGTCCCAGTGGTAATCCAAACCTCCCTCTGTAGTGAGACATTGTAAAGAGAAACAAGAGAAAACTCTCACAGTTAGTGTTTGTTTAAAGAGATGTTTTTTTTCGGATAATACTGCAACTCTGTTTCAAGAACAAGGACATTGTTCACACATCAAAATTAGATATTTATAGGTTTTGCATTTCCTTATGAATTCTAAAGAATCATGGGTCAATGGGACTCTGCGATTTCTGCACATTAAACCTGCAATAACTAGGTTTTTTTGCCACTTGGGGGCAGCGGAAACATGTTGTGAACACAATATTGACCTATCGTCACCTTTTAGGGTAGGCTAATTCAGCAAACACGCTAGCAAACAGTTGCTTATTTTCACATCCAGCAGTTACAGCGCAACGTTGGGCTATCATTCATTTGGAGTCATGTTTCTGGCCACCTGATGAATGTAAGTCTAACATTTACTCTCTTTTAGCTCCGTTTTTGGTCTCCACCACCTCCTGAGGGAAATATCTGACTCTTTAGCTGCTAAATGGTCCAATATGTTCACCTGCTAGTCACTAACTTATTTGTCTGTGTGCCGTAGAGATTTCTTTTTTTTTTTTTTTAGAACTGAAAACAGCTGCCTGCTACTCATGAGAGCGGTGAGAATGAAACAGTAGTTCCAACATTTAGTTGTGGGTCGGACAGCTAAACAATGAGCTGAAATTGCTAGCTCCAGAAAGCCGAGGGGAGCTGCAGATTCAGATGATAATTCTCCGTAGGTTCATCACTACAAGTGAACCCTTAAATATTGTCATTTGACACATTATCGGCTGGGTTTTTTGGTTGGATATTTTTTTTTATATCTATGTACTCTTGCTGGTTTCTCCAATGTTACAAACCCAAGTGTTTTTAGATCATACTATATAGCACAAAGACAAGCAGATAGATAGAAAGACAAGGCACCAAATAACATTCTTTCGACAGCATGGCGTGATGTTGAGTTCTAATCCGTTTTCAGCTCATTCCAGCCTGTGACAAAGCAAACCCTGTGATTTGAATTGACCGTCTCACATCATGTGAACAACTCATGTTGCTGCTGGGATAAATTTTGGACCCTATCGAATTCTCTAACTACATGCCACCATTGAGCCACAAGATCCACACACACACACCATTATTATACTATAGCAATAGATAAATTGCCGTTATGAAAATAACTATGGCATGAAATCCCTTTTACACTGATATTTAGTATATCTTCAAATTCAAATCACAGCCTTTAATTTATGACAAATTTGTCATTTCCCAGTATGCCTTGTTCAATTCAACTGTGGTGTATTGATGTCAGCTTACTGAAATCAAACTATAGAGTGCTCCAGGGATGACGTATTTTTGTAGGCCAACCAGAAAGTTAGCATCGCCCTGGATCCCGTGACAAAAAGCCGATGAGATTTTTCTATTGGGTTTTTATTATTGCAGAAAATAAGATCTGTGGCAAACAAATGTTCATGATGCTTACGCATTTTGTTCCGTAAAATAATCTCCACAAATGAAAAACACTTCTATGATTTTTGAAGTGTGAATGAAATCGCCAGAATTAAAAAGCTACTGTAGGCTATGAACAAACTACATCACCGTTGCATGACCGCGAGTAAACACAACGAGGCTGTAAAGGCGGATGAGTCAGCATGATGACATTTAGTAGATAGATAGATACATCGATTGTAACTTTATTGATCCTGAGGGAAATTCAAGAGTAGCAGTCTCATTTAGCCACTTGTTAGCAACCGCCTTTTTTAAGAAACATAAAGGCTTCAATGTCATAGAAACAAAATGTTAAAATTTCGAGTTTTTGTTAACCACAGACCTTATTTCAGGCATCTAACTAAAAACCCATTCAAAAAACCCATTGACTTCCAGATGAGGGAACCGGAAGTGCTAAAATGCTAACTCATTTCCAGGTTTTAGGACTCATTCCGCTAGCACTCTATTCCTCAGTTTTATTTGGGACCTCTTGTCATTCCTTCTGTGACCTCTGCAGGTCTCAAGACCACACACGTTAGGGACCGGTGTATCTGACCACCTTACAACCAAAAGCCATAAAAGCTGCCAGTAAAGAGCGCTCCTTTATATGAGTCATTAGCAGAAATGCCCCAAAATATCAGCCTCCAAACTGACCCTGGAAGACTCTCAAGAGCTTCCTGTCAGATAGCTTGACTAGTTAGCCTCACTGAGCTACCAAACTCTCTCAGCTCAAATTAAACGCAGAGCCCATCTAATAAAATTATATTTCTAACTTGACCTACATCAGATCTTGCCAAAACTTTCAACAGGGATGTTGGCCACCACAAAATAGGAGCCATATCTAAATTTAAGTGAGGTACTATGAGGATGCAGAGCTGACTGTTCATGCTTCCGACTGAACTTTCTTTTCAGCTCAGTTTGCACTCTGCAATCTCACTCAAGTTTCTCAATTTTTTGTATTTAATTCAAATTAGAGAAAAAGATCACATGGTCCCAGTGAACTTTGTTACACTGCTTACCAGATTTTTTTTTACCATATAAATAAATATTTATAGAATGTTTTGTTGATTGAAATGGGAAGGAACCATTAAAGTTATTTATTTTCTTATACTAAAGGATTTTTTTTATTTTTCTTATGTGCTGTACTTTATAGCTAAGATACAGTTAAATATTTGTGCATACTTATTCAAATACACAAAGACTCCTATAGTAAAATACAAAGAGTTTTTGGCATTGTAAAGTTTTAGATGTAATTTTATCCCAAGAATCTTTGTCTACAAATGTATAAAAATTCTATATTTAGGCAATAGTTTATCTGATGTGACTGAAAATAGCTCATATAAAATAAAATAAGAGTCACTGTGTCATCTCACGCTCCAATAATATGTTGAATCGCACATAGAAATACTTCTGTGATGTTGCTAAAATGATTTTTAAAGAGTGAGCATAAAGTGGTGTGACCACCATGCTTGATTCTGCAGCCACCACACCATGTGACACATTCCTGACATGGAGCGTATGCGTTTCAAACAAGGGAGGGATTGTATAGATTAATGGCACTACATAGAAACCACACATACTTTCTCACTCTCACACACACACACACACACACACACACACACACATTCACACAGAGAAATACTCACGGAGCCACAGGGAGCCGAGGAACAGCAGCAGGACTAAGATAGCTGCAGCAGCCTTGCTCTTCACACCCATACTGAAGTCCACTTTTGGGTCTGCCAGTCCCTCTCTGTTTCCTCTCTTTGTCCCTAAATTTTAATTCCTCTGTGTCTCACATGAGTCCTTGTCCACTTGCACTGGCTGTCACCACAATTTCTCCCAGCCGGACCCCTGCCTCTGACCCCCCTCCGTCCTCTCAAATCTTTCATACTCCTCCCCAAAACCTTAAATATAAAGTTCCCTCAACCATTACATACCTCACAGAGCCTCTATCAATGTTTAACTCTGCTTTACAACAGCTGTTTTCCCTAGTCACACTCTTACAACTCAGCCTGCTGTTTTGTTTCTTTCTCTGATTCACGTCTTTCCCCTGTCCTGCCTTTGTTTCTGACTGATTTTTGAAGCTGCCTGTCTTGTTGCGTTGCTCAATCTGAGGGTCCAGAGATCAGCCGAGCGTGCAGCCTACTGGCTGATAATGCAGAGCCAATGCAGCTTGTCCGCCAGTAACCCCCTTCCCTCCAGAATCATCTTCTATATATGCGCTATATTCCTGGTCAGTTCGAGTAAACACTTGCTCCCTCTCCTCTCCTCCCACCACCTCCCTCCTCCCTCTCCCTCGCTCTCTCTTTCTCTCTCTCTCTATAACTCATTCACACACACCATTAGGAGCACCACCACAACCACCACCACCACCGCACTTAACAACAGTGCTGACACACATTTCTGGTTGGTTTAAATGAAAGTCTAACATCTCAGTATCTCAGGACACTAAATATAAACAAATGCAGTTTCCCCCACTCTTTATCTTTATTGCAACCTAGAGTAAACCTCTGTATTGATTAATTCAAAAGCAGATTTTTTTGTCCCACAATCTGCTTTTGGTGGCTGACCAGAGAGCAATGCGATACCAAATCCATGCTTATCAATGAATAACAAAGTCTAACCAAGATTATCCTAGCTGAGACCGCAAAATGAACAAAGATGTCCATTCATGCTAATCTAATTCTAGATATGACAAAGACATCTGCAGTTCTGTAGTGGGGCAAACAAAATGAAACTATTTCGGAACTATTTTCCCTGCATATCTTTTAGAAAATGTGATTCATATTCTAGAATATATCATTTTGGATTTCTAAATGCTACTTATTTAGAGATTTCATCCGATTATTAAAGTCTAAAGTCCGAAACGTGTCAGGAAGACAGGAGGAAGGATTTAGTGTATAAAGGGTGTTCCCATGATTATCACCCCTGATAGTGATAATCATGGGAAACCCACTGATCGGCCGCTATCGCTGGGTTTTGCTGTCGCTGCTGTGGGGGAGGTGAACAGACATTGAACTCCATGCTCAAGCCAAACCACATGTGCGCTCGTGAAGAGGGACTTAACAATGGTATTTTGCAGCGGAGGAGCAGGCTGAAAAAAAGTGAAAGCAGGGGCATTAATTACTTGGCTGGGAGGGGCTGGTCATGGGGCTTTTACTCAGAGCAACCAATGAATGATCCCATCTGAAATGGGCAACAACTGACAAGGGCAGACTGTGAATCCCTGTGAAAACATGTGACCCTTTCAGAAGACTTGAATTGTTTGATTCCACATGACTGGTAATCTCAGAATAGATGCTCTGATGAAATAACATTCATTTTAAAATAAATATAGTCTTTCAAAAATGTTTTTTGTCTGGTGAAAAAAAAGCAGCTGTCTATGCTTGACATGATGCACAAGTGCACAGTATTTAGTAGACTAAAGCACATGGTACGTATTACTTCACACTGTGAGAGTATGTTTATGTATGGGGGGTGGGGGAGTTCAGTAGAGCAGGAAAGAGGTATTTTGTCACTGTCAGATAAAAGCACACTGGATTTTCCACCAGTTTAAGTGCACAAAAGTACCAAAGAAACACATCTGAAGTTAAAACATTTAATCACGTGTGATCTAGTTTGAAATGGAGCAAATATGATTAAAAGAAGTTATTTTTATAAAACGGTCACTATACTGACAGTAGTGCATGAGACAGGTAATCTAAAAAAAAGCATGTGCCTCTGTGTCCTCCGGTGTCCTCCGGTGCTCCCAATGGCATCTGCAAGATTTCACAGACTGGAGGAAAACAACCAATCAGAGCCGAGCTGGAGCCTGCCATCTCTGAGCAGCTGTCAATCACTTGCAAACTCTGATCAAACGGTGAAACTAGGCAGCGCTGATCAAATATGAATCAAGATTCTGTTACTGTAATTCTTATCTCGCACCTCAAATGTTTTCAGATTCTGTTTTCAGAATCTTGTAGTGTACTGTTTAGCTGTAGATTGGAAAAGTTTGCTCTGGCTGGTGGGTGGTGCTTGGTATTTCCTCAACTGATCTCAACATGGCTGCCGGGTCACAAACTTTCTCATTTTACAGCTAAACAGTTTAGCTGTTGTTTCTAAACACATTTGAGGAGAGACATAGGCAGTAACAGAATATTGATTCAAATTTGATCAGCGCTGCCTAGTTTGACCGTTTGATCGGAGTTTGCAAGTGATTGACAGCTGCTCAGAGTCGGCAAGGCTTCAGCTCGGCTCTGATTGGTTGTTTTCCTCCGGTCTGTGAAATCTTGCAGATGCCATTAGGAGCACCGGAGGACACAGAGGAACGTGATTTTTTCAGATAACCTTTTTTGAATCTGCCTCCTCCAGCTTTAACAAAGGTTTACATTGTGAGAGTGAATGATTCATTTTAAGACATTTACTGATACTGTTATCATAACTCTATCCATGGATGCACAGCAGGCATTGACGATTTAAAGAATGTTGTCATTGCATATTCAAATACAGCTCTTGGTCCAACCGCATTAACTCTACAATGGTTTGAACCCCCTGCTTCACTGGATGTGGCTATATTTAGAACTCCTGTTATAAAAACAGTTACACACGCCTGTCTGACATTTTGCACAAACGGGCCTCCATGTCAGTTATCTAACTATAAAGAGGGGAATCTCTGTCTGTCTTTCTAATATGTCCTCTGCATATCTAGTGAAACCTTTCATCCGATCTATGAACTTTACGTTTTGGCCTATAACTTATCGAACCGTAACTCTCATAATCAAGATTTTGTGGGTCCAGACGAATCTATCCATATAAGCCATGCCCATTTGCGTATGGATACATTTTCCAGCATCATGAATTGTGTCCAAATCTGATTTTTCTACCAATTTTTAGCAATCATCACCAAATTTGGTACAGACCATCTCTGGACCAGGCCGTAAGAAGTTCCTTTTTTATTTTCGATGTTTCATACAGTTTTGCTATAGCTGGCCCTCACAGGTAGCTCAAATGTTGTGCGCAGGGCTTATTGTTAAGTTTTGGTTTTGCTTGGACACCAAGCAGAGACTGACGCTGGTAGATAAAAAATGAAGAGTTTATTTGAACGACAAAAAAGGCAGGCAGTGGAGACAAGGAGCTGGCTGGCTCATAGATGAATCACCGGCGAGTGGAGAATGGATTCCCAGAGACAACATGAGGGCTCAGCCCATGGAAAAAACTCAGTCACTGGAGGTACTGTGACTGGCAAAGCAGTAAGGCACACAGGATTACCGAACAAGACGGTATGAGTAGTGGCGTGAAGGCCAGGCTTTTATAGTGAGGTTGATGAGCTGAGTGGAAAATGGTGTGCCTCGTCTGCTGCTGTGGGAGGAGCCAGCCACACCCCCTACCACACACATGCCCTGCAAAAAGAACAGAAAGGGGAGGGGAAGGGAGAAAGAGAGAGCAAACACACCCAAAACATCACAGAATCATCACACATATTACAAAAAATGTCATATCTCCTGAGCGCTTTGTGCTACTGCGACCACATTTGGTGGACGTGTAGATATGATGTCTGAGTGACCATGCCAAATTTGGTGCCATTTGGCCAATAGGTGGCGCTGTAGCAGCATCATCTAACTATAAGGGGAAGGAATCTCTGCCTATGTATGTATGTATGTATGTATGTATGTAGGCTATGTATGTATGACTGTCCTTTGCATATTCAGAGAACCAATCAACCTCACACTTGGTGGGTACAAGCAGCCATACTGTGGCGGTTCTCAACAACACTGCAAGCAACACTTCTTGGGGCCAAGCAATCAGCCCGTCCAAATGGGCGCTGCACTGATTTCAAAGAATTCCTGAATATAATCAGGTGGAGTTGAGAGGAAAATTCTTGGCTTCAGCTGTACAAAAGGAGCTGGAAGAGAAATCACTGGACTTTGCCCAGACTGGTTGTGGGGAAACTCCAACCTAAACATATTGCTGGAAGGTTCCTTCCTTTATCTTAAAATGTCAAAAAAGCAATACTTTTGCCCCTCTTATCTTTTAATTCGCCCATGTTTGGCTGGATCTAAACTGTTACAGGAGTATACTACAGCTCTGCTCTGTGAAAGGACTGTGTTTGAGGCTGGACAGCTCCAGCCCCTCTTCTGTCTCTGAGTGTGAGACACACAATCTGCCTTCTGGAGGCTCCAGTTACCTTAAAGAAGCTCATCTCTATTTCCCTAACTGTATATTTAGAAGTACATCACATACTGGGCAACTCACATGGCACATTCCAAAAATCAGTCTGTTGCCCTTGTCCCTGTAGAGGGACACTACCTATATTGCTCTCAGTACTAATACTATAAGATCCCTGGATTTGAAATGAGTAAAACGTCCTGATTGTCTGGTTTGTACTTTTTCGAGTTACCTTTGTCGCGCGATCCACTTCTGTTGGAAATCAAAAAAGTTATCCAACTTATCTTGCAGTTGTCTCCATGGAGTTTTATGAGCGTTGTCTTCCTCCAGCCCTCTAATCCAGCCACGCTGTGGTCTGCACACACTCTGTCACTACTGGAAGTGGCATGGCTCTGCTGTATGTATTAATACCCTGGACACATAGCAAGCAGGGGGTGAGCAGCACCTTGCTGCACCCACGGGTGTTTGCATCTCCCTGTTTTTTGTTGTTTTCTTCGCTCTGTCTGACACACTGAGCCACATATTCTATTAAGACATATGTTACAGTCAGCATCACTCTGAAAATGTGCCATTGGTGATTTTCCCATCAAAATAAACAATCATAGTAATCCTACAATATGACAAATATCAAAGTAAAACTATTATTATCTATAACAATTCATAGGATCATTACAGGGATATTGACGATATATCATATAGGAGATAAACAGCAATATTGTCTGCATTTTGTCAGAGAAATGCTTTATTGTATATAAGTGTCATCACCACAGATAGTTGTTGTCTAATGATTCTGATGATGATTATTGTGGGTGACCGGTGTGACTTGAAGTCCTGGTTTATCGCTTCCCAGCTGCTGCGTAATCTGAGCCATGGATAGCAACAGCCGGGGTGGGCGACAGTCGGGGTGTTTGGTGGGGGGATTTAGGGCTCTTCCTCTCCGTCTTTACTCTCTCTCTGTCTCTCTCTCCCTCTCTCTCTCTCTCTCTCTCTCTCTCTCTCTCTCTCTCTCTCTCTCAAACTTAATATTTAAATATAGTGCACGCAGTGCCGTGCAGTGGAGTGGTCTTGGAACATGATGGCGGAACGCAGGTTTTGGATATTTTTTGGAATTGTAACTATTCTCGGGACTTTAATGGTTCAGGGTAAGTGGCGCAGTGGCACGTCCTCATCGGATGGCTGGCTGCCTTCTTATTTATCAAAATAATCGTGTACCTGTCAGGCAGAAGATCAGTGTTCAGACAGACAATCAGCTCTAAAACTCTTACTACACTGATTAGCATGCCAGAGGAAACTTTATATACTTTATTTTAGTATGACTTTGTATAGAATTTGGACAACAAGGAAAATCAAAGCATATTGGGGTTTGTCTCTGCTCGTATACAGTAATGCACTTTTATGCATAACTATTGATACTGATGACAAAGACCTTCTGTTCCATAACCTGTCCCATGATTAAGCATTATTTTGAGTCCAGCCGATGCAATTTATCAGATGAGTATGAAAAAGTAAGTTAGCATCAAGTGAGGCAGAAGGTCATCTGTGCTTTATTGTGAGAGCAGCGATACTCAAGTGTGGAAAGCTGTTCTGCGTGGCGCAGATGGGGTTCTGCAACAGGAGGGTAACAGAAGCTCAGAAAGGCTACAGCTGCAGTGGAAACAGAAGTGAAAGCCTGGATGTGTTTGAAGTTTAAAAACATATGATTCTTCAAATCCATTTGGCCACTCAGGAGGAAAAGGTATGACAAGTTGGTCTCAACAGCTGTGGGCAAATCCTCCTGGAGTCCATCATCTCCTTGGCAGAGGTCACTGGAGTAGTTTAAATACTCCTTGGTGACGAGGTGCTGGCAAGGTTCATCCTGATATCATTTGTCTGACATGTTTCCCACGTTTCTTGAATATCACATGGAGATTAGGAACACTGCTGTTGGATTGGTGTGCCTGCACCACTCAACCTCCCTCAGAAAGCATACATTAGGATGCTGGAAAAATAAGGCTGAGGACGTCCAGGAGGAAGAATGCAGATGCATTGTCATAGCAATTTACTCATCATGACATGATCACTGTCGGATGGAAAACTTGAGAACTTGAGTTGAGGCTGTTGTCATCCATTTGATCCATACTCATAGAGCAACATCTATACTTACAATCTTGATATTAAGTCAAACTCAATCACGGTGTGATATTAGTTCTGGTGTTAGGAATGAATTCTCCTCCTCCTGCATGTAAAATCTGTAGGCAACAGGACAATATTTTGGCATCGTAGGCATTCTGGTTTCCGTTTGTAGTTTGAGTAGAATTGACCAATTACGCTCAAGTAGGCTTTGGTTGAATGCAGGTAAACAGTCTGGTTGTAAACATTCTATCGTCTGACGATGATTTAGCTTTTTATTGGTTTAAAATTAGCTTGCAAACTGGCTACTTGTTAAATAATACGGTTGTACACGTCATCTCTCAACTCAAATTCCAGTCTTGCATCTCAAGTTGCTAATCGAACTGTAAACATTGAAAAGGAAGTCTTGGCCTGGATATCTGCTGGCTACACTGGAACCCCAGAGATATAGCCCCTTGCCCCCAGAGGTTTATCCGTCGTCTGATAGCTGATGGGTTCAGAGATTGATGATGAAGTGGATTTGAATGCAACTGACTGCTAACAGGCCTGAGATGCTTACTGGAAGATGGACCCGACACGTTCTTCTTCTTGCTAGATAAAATTTAAATCCCTTTGCTTCTCATGTTCAAAAAAGGTTGCATGAATAGGAGTGTGCATTGGACAACAGCATTGCACACAGTCAACTAGGGTGAGCTTGGATTGCCTTTACCCCAGTCAAACAGTGATGTTGTAATGTTTACCTATGTGGCCGTGTTGTTCTGACCCATCATGCTGCCTGCCTGCCTTCTGGTCACCTTAAAGGTTCAGCTCAGTCAAATCTCACTTACAGCTAGTGCTATCTAGCATTTCATTGTGAGATATCCAACCCATTTGACCATTTTGATCAGCCTCGCATCCCCTCAGTTGTCACCTGCAGACTCTGCTTCTAATTTCCCATCATCACTCTCCTGTCTCTTTCTGAGCAGCTACAGGAAGTGACCAGGTCAAAGTGTAGATGCCAAACATTGACCACACTTTGTATCCACATGATAATGTAACTGATCCATGAACTGGATTTAGAAGTACATCACATACTATGCAACTCACATGGCACACTTTAAAAGTCAGTATTCCTGAAAATCTACCGTTAGGCAGCACAGCATGGCAGCTGGCTAGATAGAGAGCTCCGTACAGTCGGACAAATAAACCTCCCCTAAATTCAAAGTTAGTGAGTGTTCAAGTTTTAAATGATCTGGATGTCACCTGGATTGTGGTTGCATCTGCTGCCTGCTTGACACCAACTGCTACCATCATTAATTAATTCCGTCTGTACGAGGGACTACCAAGGCTAGGTGACAAAGTGACAGCCTGGAGAATGAGACTTCTCGGTCACTGCCGAAGACATCAAGAACTCCCAGCAAGCATGCTAGTGCTGTGGGAACTAACGCACAGGCATCGATCACAGGGACGTTCCAAACCAACAGAAATGGACGTACTGAGGAGAGATGCTGGACAGTGCTGGTGAGCGAGCCAGATGTGTGGTGGACTGAGATAGCTGGAATCTCCACTTGAAAGCCCGTCTGAGGACGACCCAATGATATCAATTCCAATAGTTGTATTATCACTCTTTTACATCCACTACTATTGTTTTTTGTTATTAGTCCTACTTGTATTAGTTATTACAGCTGCTGTACTATTATTGTGGTTGCTTCTCTCTTTCTCTTTCTCTCTTTCTTTCTTTCTTTCTTTCTTTCTCTCTCTCTCTTTCTCTCTCTCTCTATCTCTCTCTCCCCCCAGCCGGTCTCGGCAGATGGCCGCCCACCCAGAGCCCGGTTCTGCTCCAGGTTTCTTCCCGCTAAACGGGGAGTTTTTCTTGGCCACAGCGCACTTGGTGGATCTTGTTGGGTCTTGTTGGGTCTTTGAACTGGTGTACGGTCTAAGACCTGCTCTATAAATAGAGTGTCTCAAGATAACTTCTGTTATGATTTGACGCTATACAAAAATAAATTGAATTGAATTGAATTGAAATGAGTACAGTATGAGTGGGGGAGCTAAAACGAAGACCAGAAAGATGCAAGGAAAGCAAGAAACAGAAGGAAAGGCTCAAAGCGACACAAACAATGACAAAAACAAAGAAGATGGCGGAGACGATGCAACGGAGGCCCTTCATGAGGGATTAAAAACCAGAAGTACACAAATCAGCAACTTGAGAAGAGAATTAAAAGCGGACTTTACATCATTCAAAGATGAATTCAAGCGGGACATGAGAGAAGAGCTGGCCGAATTCAAAGTGAAGTGAATCATCAGGTGGCGGCGAACACACAAGCAATACAAGACCAAAATAAAAAAGATGGAGTGCTGCTGCGAACAACGTACTCCAAGAAACACTGAAAGATCAGACGATACTTTTTGACAAACTGAATGACCTGGAGTCCAGATCCCGAAGAAATAATCTGTGGATATACGGTGTGCCGGAGGGTGCGGAAGGCAGCTCAGTACCTCAGTTTGCGGAGAAACTGCTCAGAAGTGAAATGTCAGTCCCTGTAACGACAGATTTACAGATTCAACGAGCACACAGAGCCTTGGCACAGAAACCTAGCCCCAGCTCACCTCCGAGATCCATAATTGTCCACTTTCTCCAGTTTAAAGTTAAAGAAATGGTTCTCAAACAGGCATGGCAAAAGAAGATCCAACTTAGAGAACGAATGCTGTCTTTTGACCATGACTACACTACCGCTGTAGTACAACAACGTAAGGCATACAAACATGTTAAAAGTATCCTAAAAGAGGAAGGAATCCGCTTTCAGACACGATTCACCAAGATGCGTATTCATTGGGACAGCGGACCCCAAACCTACAACAACGCAAGGGAAGCCGTTTGAGAGCTACAACGGAGAGGCTACAAAGTGGAAGAGCCGCAGGGAGACACGGACATGCCGCTGCTGCTTGAACAACTCCACCAAATGGCGTCGTGGCAGCTCGTCTGGAGACACGGTGAATCAGAGACAGTTAGACGGGCACGGGAGCGCCTCCAAGAATTCCAACGAAAGACTCATGCTTGAACTGAGATATGATTACGAAGGTACGCATAGACATGGATAATACAGTGGTCTCCGCCACAAACTGCTAGAGTCCATGGAATCCTAGGTTTACAAATAAATGCGTAGATATGCATATTCATAGACAAATTAATTTATAAGCCTAGTTCTGAGAATATCACCAAGCATCACATACCACATGTGAGTGTAATTAATGTTGATTTAATACAACTTTCTGTGCTAGATAATTCCGACTGTTAGGGAGATTATCGAAGTATTGGAGCTAGAATGAGTGAAGGGACCCATACAGGGTTATTCCCCTTATCTAGGAGAGGGCCCTTTCTTAGTGTTAGACTTCCCCCCTAAATCTACAAAAGGGATTCGGGATCTACGGTGGAGAGAGAATACCCTTTTCTGCGAGTCCATTTTTGTGTTGATGTTTTGTTTTGTTTTGTTTTGCTAGGCAAAACACCTTTGTTTGTTCATATGTTCTGGTTTGTTGTTCAGAATGGTTCTGGTGTCGAGTTGAGGGGATACAGGGAAATCATTCACACTAAGTGTAATGATGCAATGTCAGGGACTTAAAGGGACTGTTTGTAACTTCTTACACATATAAATCACCCAGGTCGGTGTCCCATGCGTGCTCGCATATGCGCTATGTGCGCTCGCATATGCGGGCTCGCGTGTGGCTACTCTGTTCAGACAAGACTCCAACACAAACTACACAGAAGCACCAAATCCGTTATATCTAGAAAAGTTATATCTAGTGAAGCCCGTCTGTTAAATAGTGTTGGCTATGGTCGGAGGACGCGGGGGACACCGTAGCTTTGGTCTCCAGGGCCGGAGACTCTGCTGTACTCTGCTCCTCTGCCTGCCTGCCTCCACTCAGCTCACTCAACCTCACGTGCATGTACGCACAAAACACACTGCAGAAGACTTCGTAGCTCTGAGAATATCTAGTGAATGTACAGTGGACGTTTGTGCAGAAATAACTGCTGCAACACCTCCAGACCAACAGAGGTTTTCCAGGTCTTGTGAAGTGACGGGGCTCCGCAACGAGAAACGTTATCGTCTCTGACTGGGTGCCGGTGTCTTCCTCCGGCCGCAGTCGGGAGGCTGAAGCAGGAAAAGCCAACTCTAGGATCAGCAGTGATTCATGGAGAGACCTTCGTCTGGTCAGCTAACATTACTGCCAAGCAGGTGAAATATAGAGTGATATTGTGGTTTTAGCTGATGTGTGTCGTCTCACTGTTTTGAGCGATGCTCATTCATATCTATTTAGAGCGAGCAAGCGCGAGCCCGATGCTGACTTTCGTTGACTTAACGGCCACAGGTGTCGCTGTTAACAAGCATTTCTGATTCTTACAAACAGTCCCTTTAAGCTGATGTCTTTAAATGTTAATGGTTTGGGTAATCCAATTAAGAGGGCCAAAGTCATGACTAAATTGAAAAAAGAGAAAATGCATGTTACTTTTTTACAAGAAACTCACTTATTGCGACAAGAGCACGAAAAGCTGAAAAGATTTGGATACAAAAACACATATTATAGCTCACATACTTGTAGTCATAAAAGAGGAGTGACAATCTTGATATCGAACTCAGTTCAATTAGAAATGTTTGAAGAAATAAAAGACAAAGAAGGGAGGTAGATCATATCATATATCAAAGTTGATAATAATATCCTGACACTGGTGAATATCTATGCTCCCCCTATAGTGATAAACAATTTTTCAAATCCCTATTTGATATTATAGCAATGGAAGCAGAAGGAATTTGTATATGAGGGGGGGATCTGAATGTTGTATTGAATCATAGTCTTGATACGACAAGCAGAAGGAAGAATAAGAACCTGTTAACAAAACTACTAAACACTACATGTGAAGAAATTTGTTTCCTTGATGTCTGGAGGAATTTTCACCCTCTAGAAAGAGACTATATGCATTACTCAATACCGCACTCAGTTTACTCCAGAATAGACTATTTTTTAATACAGAAAGAAGACTGCTATAGGGTAACAGATTGCAGAATTGGCGTGGCAGATGTATCAGACCATAATGCTATATACTTAACAATTCAAATGGATAGAAGGAAAAACACAGTGTGGCGATTAAATGTTGGCATGCTGAATGATAAAACAACTGTTAATGACATTAAATTGGAAATCAAAAGATATCTAGAGGAGAATGATAATGGGGAGGTGGACCCATCCATATTATGGGACTCATTGAAGGCTGTAATACAAGGTAGGTTAATAGCTAGGGCATCACATATTAAAAAGGCCAGAATGAAAACATATGATAAGTTGATATTAGACCTGAAGGATTTAGAACAGAAGTACAAAAATAATAAGGACCAGAAAACATATAAACAAATAGAAGATTTGAGGGGACAAATGGATGGGATATTGGGTCAAGAGGTGGAGAAAAAAAAAGCAAGAGTTGTAAAACAGGCATATTGTGAGCTGGGCCCTAAATCCATTAAATTACTTGCCCGAAGGTTACGCAAACAACAGGCTGACAACACCACACAAAATTAAGGACCCCTGTACACAGAAATTGAAGAGCGATCCAAAATAAATAGAACATATCTTCCAGGAATATTATAAAGAATTATATACACAAACTTCTACAGCAGATGGAGAATCAATGAGGACTTTTTTTATGTACAATAGATCTGCCCTGTATTGCAGAGACACGAAATAAAACAATCACAGCAGAAATATCACTGGACAAGATAGAGAAGGCAATTGGTAGGATGAAAACAAAGAAGGCTGTGAGGGCTGTTGCTTAGGACCCAGAAGCAGACACAGTTGGATGGTGGTTGAAAATCAGATGGATTTATTGTAAATAAAGGTGGTGAGGGTGCTGGAGAAGGCAGGGGACAGGCAGGCTGCTGAGCAGGGTGGAGTGGCTGGAGGGATGAGCTGGGACGGCGCGAGGATGGCTCGATGGAGGCTGGCACTAGAATCCAGTACACAGGAAAACACAAGGTTAATACTAGAAGCACAAGAATAACTCTGGTATCTAAGGTACAGAGCGGCCAAGAGTATACCAACTGGTAGGCAGAACAATCTGGCAAGGACTGGCAGGAAAACTGGTGCTCTTGTACTGTGGGTTGATTGGCTTGATTGTTGACAGGTGGAGAGTGC
>CAKAOH010000456.1:0-43166 GCA_916701665.1 Sebastiscus tertius | reverse complement strand
CAAAGGTTTATGAGAAAAAAGTCATAATATTATAATAAAGTCAAAGGTTTATAAGAAAAAAGTCGTAATATTATGATAATAAAGTCAAAGGTTTATGTGAAAAAAAGTCGTAATATTATGATAATAAAGTCAAAGGTTTATGAGAATAAAGTCACTATTATAAAGAACTAATTTTACGTGTTATTTTCTTTCTTTCCATAAAGTTATGACAAAATTAGTAAATTTATTCTCGTAATATTAAGATTTTATTCTCGGTAAGTTATGACTTTATTCTCGTAATATTAAGACTTTATTCTCGGTAAGTTATGACTTTATTCTCGTAATATTAAGACTTTTTTTTCTCGTAATATTATGACTTTATTCTGTAAATCTCAGATGTTTTTTCCCTCATTGTGGCCCTAATACTCCGTAGTCCATGTGCACTTTGGCCCTCACTGCATTAGACTTATATACTAAATACTTAGACTATAAACTGTGTTACCTTCATCACAATGATCAAATGTTTTGCGGCTGTAGACAGATTTTTTTTTTTTTTGTTGCCTAAAATGGCTCTTTTGATAGTAAAGGTTGCTGGCCCCTGGGTTATACCATCATTTCACGAGTAAAAAAATACTCCAAAATACATTTAATCCTCTACATTTGTTATACAATATACTTCTGTAAGATTGACTTCTACAGTAAAATAACAGTATACATTTCTGCTGCAGTCGATATTTTAATTGTTCGACTCGTCAACTGCTGATTACAGAATAGTACTATAGTTTACCAAGAGCATTTGAAGGCAGCACAGGCACTGTTCAAACACAGGTCCAGTGTAAGTCACCTGTTAATGCTAGAAATATTACCATAAATCAGGTTAAAAATGCTAATCAAATAAACTAGACAAAAATACTAAAATGAATAATGATTAAAAATAAATTATGTTTAATGTTTAATTCATGTTAAGGAAGTAATCTACATTAAAATAATTGTCAATATTTATTAAAAAAGGATGGAGACGGATAACAAAAAATAACACTGTTTTACTTTTCATTTAGTCCTACCTGAACTTGAAGCAGTGTTGGAAATTACATTTTTTGTCCACCTGCCACTGTGGCTAGGGGATATCAAAATCTACTGGCCACCCAACAGATTACCATTGATTTTTTGGCTGGTGAGTGATGAAAATCTAGCAGCCACTAGTATATTTTACCAGCATTTGGCTGGTGGCTGGTGCTAATTTCCAACCCTGACTTGAAGGTTATATTTACACTAGCTTTTGAAATATTTGCCTTCCTTTTTATATCAAACAACTTTAAATCTTAATAAGACAGTGCTTTGTGTGCTGGTTCATCACATTTAAGTCATCCATCATCTAATGAAGATTGCATAAATGGGTAAAATTATTATATTTTAATCATATACACAATCATATATCATATACACAAAATACAAAACTTACCTTACAGAAAACAATTGGCTGTAGACTACATTACATACTAACAAGTTGTGTTTTTCCCAAATAACATATCCAACATGAAATAAGTTAGTGATATTTTCCCTTTGAATACCTTAATTAGTTTATATTTTGTTTAGTTTTCACAACATAGTGAGCTATTTTATTCAAAAATAAAAATGTATCAACTCTTGTGGTGAAATATTCAGACAACAATACATTTCCACATGTATCATGTGCGATTATCTCGAGTTACTGCGAGTGCGTAACTGTTCTGTTCATCTCGTTCATCCTTCAATCTATGCTTGTGAAACACTATTGCTCGACAAACAATATCAAAAATACATTCAAAAGGGTTTGGCTTTGCAGGTTTACCACAGTATTCTCTTTCAGTGAATAATGACTGTAATTGATTGTTTGTCCATGTCTGAGATACATCATCTTCCTCTTTATTCCCTGAGATACTGTATAATCCTTAGCATTCAGTCTTCCCTCAAGAAGTCTTTAGTCCTTTGTTTCCAGTTCCAGCATGTACTAGCTTTTTTTGTTCTCCCTTCACGTCTTCTGTCTATCAAACATCGTCAAAGATTCCCGTCCGAGAAGGTGACAGAGACAAGTAACGTCCTCCTATGGATCTACAGTGTCAGACACAGAGAGACAGAGGGAGTGGTTAAGGAAGCATGCATGATTGATATTCAGATCAAATTAAACTCCATGTTTCAATTCATTTTGCAAAAAAAAAAGCTACCTTCTGTTTGGTGAGTCTTCATCACTGGAATGATCTCGCAGTAAGCCTCTCTGCTGCTCCTCTTCCTCCTCTCCATTTCTTCTGGTGAATGTGATAACTGAAGAAGAGAGATTAAAGTATACACTGTATACTGTGATGGATATAAGTGACAGTCTTGTGGTAAACTATCCATAAACAAACAAATATGAAATCAAGCTGTCTACTGAGACCAGTGGTGTAATGTAGTAAGTACATTTACTCAAGCACTGTACTTAAGTACAAATCTGACATACTTGTACTTTACTTGGGTATTTCCATTTTATGCTACTTCTACTCCACCACATTTCAGCAAGAAATATTGTACTTTTACACTTATAGTTACTTTTAACATAAATAAAACATGTAATATGATATGATGCAGTAGCCGACTATACTACTAATCTACCCAGTAGTATACAATGTATATAACATTGGCTCCACATTGACGAACTACAACATTAAAATGCTTTTACATGTATTCGTTAGGGACAAAAACAGAAAAATATAACGTTCTATAATAGTATAACACTGCAGAATGAGTACTTTTTTTTTCTCTGATAATACTTCTGTAGTTTTACTTAAGTCATATTTAGACCACGGTACTTCAACTTTTACTTTAGTAAAGAATCTAAGTGCTTTTTCCACCACTGACTGAGACCCTGTTGGAAACACCTTATCATATTAGTTTGAGTAGCTGTGGGCAACACAGAAAAATATGTTTTTTTCCCCCTGATTATACTAGTTATACTAGATTATTCTTTAATGCCTACCACTGTTCTTGACCTCTGTGACAGGGCTGCTCTGGTTATCTTTCAACTCAGTGTAACCAGCTCTGGTCCGCCCAGTTGCCCCCTGGACAGCATACCGCTCCCTCCAGGCCTGAAACAGGAAACAAAACAAGAGACATAAATTCCTCGACACACTTAACACAAACAAGTAGAAGCAGTGAGCCAACAAATTGGGTGGATTTTCTTGGCTGCTTGTAAGATAAATGATTTGATAGAATAAACATTTCTAACCCATCTTCGATTTTCTCCATCCTCAGCTTTCTGTCTTTTTCTTCTTTCTACAAAAAGAGCACAATGTAGTGCATATTGTTTAAAAGCAGTGAGCAGTGAACAATTCATGACTTTTAGATATGCAACAACTTAACGTGAACTGAGGTATAAGAAATAGATAGTAAAAGTAAAATAATGAACCAGTGAAGTAACCTGCTTGATCTAATAACTAACAATTAAGTTCAATAGAAACAAGAGATAAAAAAAAAAACAAGAAATAATTAATCTGCAATAATGTGACTCATTTTTATAAAACTAATGAAAGAGCCAAACAAATACTGCACCTTGGAGCAGATACATCAGAAATAGTGAGTGATTGAATGCAGAGCTGCAACAATTAATCGATTAGTTGTCAACTATTAAATCAATCGCCAACTATTTTGATAATCAATTAATCGGTTTGAGTAATTTTTTGAGAAATACGTCTAAATTCTCTGATTCCAGCTTCTTAAATGTGAATATTTCCTGGTTTCTTTACTCCTCTGTGACAGTAACCTGAATATCCTTGAGTTGTGGACAAAACAAGACATTTGAGAACGTCATCTTGAAACACTGATCGCCATTTTTCATAATTTTCTGACATTTTATAGACCAAACAACTGATCGATTAATCCAGAAAATCAACAATAAAAATAATCGTTAGTTGCAGCCCTAATTGAATTTGTGATGAAAGTACCTCTTCTGATGAGTTCCTTGCCTTCATCCACCAGGTCAGAGGTCAAGTGATCATCAGTAATGTATTGAGGAAAGCCAAAGAGGTTCAAACAGCGAGAGCCCAGGCTAAAAAAAAACGGACACAAAATTACAAATACACTCTTAAACATATATTCTTTATGTGCTACATAAACAAGAAGATATGTTTCTCCAAGCAGATTCCTCCCCCACAGATGTCCTGGGCAGTGTTGATCTGTTATCCACCAAGCTGCATGATATCCATCAGTTGATCACATTGATCATATCAGAGGGGGATTACATGGCCAGAATAGTGGAACTGATACATGAGTGGGATTCCACTTGTACCAAAGAGGTGGATCGTGTGCACATCCAACCCCAAGTGTTTACAGAAGCAGGACAAAAAACAGCATGGAAAGGGAGAGGAGTGGTTGTCCACACACTCACTGTCATTGTCCTTTCCCTTTATAATCCTACACATAATGATGGATGGAATAGTGTCACACATTTGCATAATACTTTACTCAATATAGGCATGAGACTGCATTAGGTTACACCATTGAGACACACAATTAAATTAAGTTATTTCACCGTTTATATTATCATAATGCAGCTATTCTCACTGGGCTGGGGCCTACCACTGGGCCTCAGAGCAACATAAAATGGCTACTATGGGGACTAACATCATCACACATGAATACAGTTGGGCTCATTGGATCCACAAGAGTCTCAGCTTTACAGTGATACCCAATTAATGCAATTCCAAGACTTTTTAGGGACCCCAGTATGCAGAAATAATTGAATACACCATTTTAGAATAGGTGGTAATAACACATTTGTACTCCATTAAAAAACTGCATGTTTTTGCCCCAAACTGCATGTGAATATCATAAAGTGGGCATCTCTGTCAGAGCGACATCTAATGGGCCGCGGAGGTACTGCCAAATGGTTAGATTCAATAAAAAAATATATTTTTGGGTAATATTCAAAGCAAGTTATTTTTACATCTAAATGTGCTCAAGAATTCACATAAATAAAAAAAGTTAAGTTTGAATATCACCACACCAATCATGACACATCATCAGGTAGACAGACATGTGTCACCATTGTTAGCTAGCTAACGTTCCCTCGGATCCAGTGACACAAAATGGATCTGTTTTTAAAACGAATAAGTGATG
Source organism: Sebastiscus tertius (assembly GCA_916701665.1). Taxonomy (NCBI): domain Eukaryota; kingdom Metazoa; phylum Chordata; class Actinopteri; order Perciformes; family Sebastidae; genus Sebastiscus; species Sebastiscus tertius. The sequence continues at coordinate 38,057 of CAKAOH010000456.1, read as the reverse complement.
TGGGAGACGACCCTGCGCCAGTAAAAGCTCCAAAGCGTGTCGTGAGGAAATATGACCCTGAATACATTAAATTCAAATTAATAAAGGCAGTGATGGGTGAGGGTAAGCAGGGTATTTATTGTGGTCATTACAGTTGACAGTGGCATAACACATAATTACAGCCCAGTTTATTTTTTCTCCTTTTTTGTCATGTTGTGTTTTTTCTCATTTATTTGGGAAGGTTGTCCTCAGATATTTTTTAACAATCCCTCTCATAATGTAAAAGCATTATAGCTCGACTAATACTGGATTTTTGAGGCTGATATACTGATAATGATATCGGAGAGTTGATAAAATCCGATAAAGATATATTGGTAGTACATTTTTGAAACATAAACACACATCGTAAACAAACAGTCTGACAGTGCTCTCGAATGCACAAACTACCTGACCTAGTTAATTATCTATCACCGATACCAATATATCTGCAATAAGCAAATAATATATAACCAAAACTACACTTGAATGTAGTATTTCTATTAAATTAATGAAAACAGTGCTTAGTTGTTAGCAGTTATTGGCTTACCTGTAAAAAGTGGCAAAGCAGAGCAGCAACACAAGCATGGGATAATAGATGTAGAACCCATCAGATATGAAATATAGCACATTCATAGAGCCCATGATCTGACAGAGGGAAAGGAAGAGGGACATTGCATCAGAGATTTTTACATTTCTACACAAATTATTTGAGATCATACACGTAAATGAGTGTGTGCATTATACTGTATGTATTTGTTGTCTGTGTTGGTATGTGCATGTTTATGGGGGACCCACAGACGTGTAGGAGGTCTGTATTCTGTCCTGGTGTGAGATGGCCGAGTCCATGTGAATCAGGCCCAGAAAGTTGAGGCATAAAGGAGGGGTCAGACGACAAAACAACCTGAGAGGAAAAAAATATATCAATATCATAATACAGGAGTTTAACACAATGTGAGAAGACTGAACTGAACTCTGCTCCTCTATTGAAAAGGTGCTCTATGATGCTGTTCACTGTAAAAGATGATGATGGAGTTTAGGCTGATGCTTTACGATGCCTCTTACACCTGTTATATGAAATAAATATCTTATATTGTGACTTTTATGAGGAACATACATGCCGCTGAACTGCAGGCTGTAAGCATCAGTCTGATGATGTGGCACAAGGTAATAGTAGTCGAAAACTCGTATCCTGAACACTGTGGAGTAGACGCAGACACACAGGAAGAGGATGCTGACAAAGCACACCATCTGGTGGAGAGAAACAAAACAAGTAGAGAGAGGAGGCAGGTTAGTTGGATGGATTAGATGTTGTTAAGAATATACATTTCAGGTTCTCGGTGCTGTGTGTTTTTGTTCCTGCTTAATGAAGCTTAGGTTTGTTGGGTGTGTGTGCCTCATGTGCCCACCTCAATACAAATGTAGTTGTGTTGTTTTTCAGCCATCTGAACGAAGACGGCGAAGAGGGAGAGGACGGGTCGTGTGCTGAAGAAGGTGCACTCGGACCAGACGACTGCTGCTGAGAGGAGACACAGGAGAACTGCCAGCAGCCTGTAGAAACCCTGCCTGAACACACACTCCCAGTACCACTCTGTGACGGACAGACACACACAGAAATCAAATGGACATTTCAGTTAGACATATGAGTCTACACAAGACACATAATGCAGGTATGGATTCATACACAGAAAAAACTGGAAACAACAGTATTTTATACTTTACTTCCATGATGTATTTTCTGTTTTAATACTAAGTACTAAACATCATGCTATTCTAAAGTATCTTTGGTTTGTACTTAAGCTGCCAATAACTGACATTTGCACGGTGAAGACCTGAACGCAAGTTATATTCATAGAGCCTTCCCTCTCTGCTAAACAGCCTCGTCCTGTATTAGAAAAGTACGCAGTTGAAACAACCAAAGAGCTGATAGAACAATGGCCGAGCGTCTGGGAGAAGAAAACACGGAATTTGTCAAAAAAGAATCCTATTAAGTATGTGTGATTGTTAAAAAAATTAAAAATACATATTACAGACAAAGAATTGTATTAAAATTCCTAAAGTTCCTAAAAAAAAACAGGAAAACTCATCTCTGATGCAATATTCACAGGAAATAATCCACTCAAAATTCATCCAAATCGCTCGTTTTACACAAACCTCCTGCAGTTGTGTTCACTATTTGGTTTAATTGTACAGTTTATCAGTTGTTCTGTATTGTTATGCATTGAATATAATATAAAATATCCATATAATGTCTCAATTAGTCAGGGTCGTCCGTTCACTCAATGATAGAAAAGGGTTGGGTAAACACTCACTAAGGGCTAAGGGCATTTATCTGGCAAACCGGGTCTACATTGATACTTATAAGAGGGCCAGAATGACTGGAATTAAAAAAATAGCAGCATTTAGGATTCCAGGAAACCAATGTTGATGAGAGATATGACCAGTTGTAGGAAATATATTTTAAAAAAAATCAAAGAAACACTAGCAGGCTATTAAAAGTCCAGTAAAGGACAAAGTTTATCTCTGAAATGTAAATTAGGTTTCACAAAATGGAAATACTCAATCAGAAGTACCTTCATTTTGTACATAAATTAAGTAGTTGAGTAACTGTCCTTACTTTCCATCTGTAAATTTAAGATGTTGGTCCTGACTGAACTCACCCACAGTAGGAGTGTAGATGAACCGACGGATCCAGCCGTGTTGGTGTTCTGAGGGGAAGCTGTGGACGAAGTGTCGAACCGGGCTGCTATGACTTTTAGCTACATCTTCTAGATGAAAGGCCTCGTCCAACAAGATAGACCACTGAACTTGAGTCTGACCGTGTCTCTGCACAGCAGAGATCACCTGAAACAAAACATAAACATTAATCACAAATTCATGTGCTGACATATTTTTGCATTGTTTCCTTTAAACCACCACAGTGCAATGTTAAACAATTATATTTACTTTCTTATGAAGATTAGTCAGGGCTCTTTTGGTGGGAAGGCCATTCTGCTCACCAGAAGAGCTTTCCCCGCGTCTTCCCATCTCTTCTTGGTACTCAGTGGGACACTGAAATGAGACGACACGCAGATGAAGACTGTCCAACAGAGTGTAAAAACTGTAAATGCAACATTTGAAAAGGAAAACTTGGCCTCATGTTTCTCACCTTTGTAATAATGGTGTCCACACACTTCCTCAGAGAGTGGTTGTACCTGACAGATTCATGGACACCAGCCACCTCCTGATAATACAAAATATATCGTTCTTTTTAAAGAGCAAAATTCTGATTTTTATACACGCAAAATCTGTTGAAGGATTCCCTAAACACTTTCAGATTTAGCACAGAATCGTATATAAAATCTCACCTCCATAACATCTGCTAGGTTCTCCTCAGCCGATGCCTTCTCAGTAGCCATTTTTGCTGCCTTGAAGTAGGTCTTGGCCAGCAGGTAACCGTGGGAAGATGAGAGCCAATGAGAACGTGGGATCTCCACCAGGCCGTAGCCTAGCAACAGCACCAGGAGGAAGAGGCCCCAGGTATTGGCCGCTGTAATGCCGATGGTCTGGAGCTCCCTCCTGCACATGTTTTACAGATAAATCAATGCACTGACATAAAATCAGCTTAGAAAACAAACACAGAACAACTTCAGTCATTTAACGTACCCTGAACTGAGGTACACTTGACTTACCATGTGAATCTCCACTTCGGGTGAGCAGCCACGTAGATGAGCAGAGAGATGAAGATCAGGAGATAGGTGCCATAATAGATAGCATTTTCAATGAGAGCTGTTTTAATCTTTCCGACTCTGGAGAAAGCTCCCGACCGTGCGTAAGACTGCATGAAGGGCAACAGCAGCCTGTATACACACACACACAGAAGAGAGAGTCAATATAGTAAAACACAATTGTGTTTATAACAAAAGGTGTAATATATGGCATTTAAAGTCGTGGGTGTGTAAGTGTCTGAGCGTGTGTGTGCGTGAGTATCCTACCAAGTAAGAAACTGGGAAGTCCAGTATACAACTCTCCAGAACACTGGTAGGATGCCACCTGGGATGTAACTCCATGGCTCCTCGCAAGCCTTTGCTATACTGTAACATACATACACACAGGAGAATGTGAGTATACATGTATACAAAGTGTTATTAAGTTGCAAGAACACACTTTGAACTGTAGTGATGTGCATAGCTGTCTACCACTGCAACCAACTGAAGCCTCTCAAGTGTGCCAAGCGTGTTGGAGAGCTACGGTGGCTGACAGGAAAACGCAAATGGCCCTCTTTAGGCCCATTTGGAGCAGAGTCATTGCGTAGAGCGTGCATGTACGTCGGAAGTGAGTGGTGAAGCAAGAGAAAGAGAGCGGCGGCGACAGCAGCAAATAACGTTATCGACTCCGGCTCAAGAAGGAAAAGTTAACAGATTTTGGTTTGTCCGTTCTGGGCAACTGTAGAAACATGTCGGTGCAACATGTCGGACTTCGTGGAGAGGATCCACTACATATGTAGATATAAACAACTTATTCTAAGGTAACAAAAACATAACGATTCTTATTATCAGGTGATTATACACTAAAGAAAACGCACTTATTAATGTTTTATTCAATTTCTGCCAATAGATCCCCCAAAATGTTACATACTGTTCCTTTACAGTCAGAAAAGTTCAAATCCTACACTTAGCTTCCAAATTACTGAAACCTAGCATCAATAAAAACTGAGTAGACCCAGTTTAAACTGTGCACTGTTAATGGAAAGATATGTTGTTGCAAAATTTTCTAAATGTCATTTTTAAATGCTGTGAGCACCATAAATGTAATTTCAATCACCTTCATCGGGTGGGGTGAATGTCTTAAAACTTGAATGATATCAATACCATCTGCATGGCGAGATATCACAAAAGATAAGTGAGAAAACATGAACCAGCCCTTAGAGTCAATATTGTATACTGGTTGTCAGAGGCCTATATCCTTGAAATTGTTAACCAACCCAGTGTGTAAACCCAGTTTTTAAATGTTTATGGTCTATTAAATGTCTATGGTCTATGAAACACTTTTATGACCAGACACTCTGCTGCAGAGGACTTGACCACAACTGAATTATTATAATATAATTGAGCAAATAAGGTCTCATAATCACACATGACCTCAATGTATTTCCAAGTTAAAATAAAGGTAGGATGAATGAATATGAATCAACATGCAACGACTAAATAATATTTGTTTTCATACTTTACTTACATGCAGCTAAAAGAATATATATATATTGTATCTTGTTGGTTGTCCTGGAGCACAATCTGGAGAAATACGTAACCTTGAATTGAGCAAACTGTGGCAATAAATCAAACATTATCTGGTTTACCTGAAGGGTGGATAAACAGAGGAGTTGTCGTCTGTCTGATTAGTGCGTCGTGCTCGAGTTCCAGGAGAAGGATGATTTGCATTGTCAAGAATGCACTGGTTGTAAATGGTCTAAAAAAGGAGCAGAGTTTACACAGTCAGGCAAAACACACTGCACGATGAAGCCTATTCATCACATCACAATGGTACAGTGGAGGCAGGACAAATAAACACACAGAGCTCAACCTCACTCAGACTCAGATTGTTCTCACAAACACAAATAAACTCACTTCCTGTTTTTATCCTCAGAATATCAAAACAACTACCGTTACCAAGGAGAAAAGACTTCACACGTCAAAGAGCTGCAGTGGTTTCATACCGTGCTGACGTCGAGCGGCAGGATGAAGACGATGAGGAAGCAGAGGTACCAGGACAGCAGCGTCCCCAACAGGACCATCCGCTGCTGCTTTCGCAGATCTCCATAGCGCTGGAGGAGGTAGAGGGCCAAGAGGAAGACAACTACGACCACGACAGCCAGCGCAGCACCACTCATAATGATGATGAAGAGACGGACGTCAGGAACTCATGATGACACACTGGAGAGGGAAAAGAGATAAACAAACTGATTGGATGTCAGCTCTTATCTGCTGGAGAACAGGGAGAAACAGTATGACCTGAACACTCACTACGTGATACAGCGATATGAGTTAAGGAGGTGAGGAGGGAGAGAGTAGGAGGAGATGAAAGAACAAATGAGGGAAACATTTCAAATGAAAGAGAAGACAGATTAAACGAGACAGATGTAGAAGAATGAAAGGGTATAAATAAAAAAAAATTAAAGGACCATACTAGTGGTTTTGTAGGTTTTAGCCCATTTACTTCAAATCACATGTATTACACCTAATCATTCTGTAAATAATGTTGTTGTGTTTTAGAAACTTGAATATATTTGTTCTGTTGTTGCAGACTTTTCATTAATATTTGTAAAATGTGAAAATCTGTTAGCAGACTTTTGTGACGTTATAAGGTAATGTGATGCAAGCTTTTTAAATTTGCATCTGTGTAATTGTTACTGTGACAACAACTGATGCAAACATGATGTACACTGTGATGAATTACAAAGCTCAAGCAAGAGTGTTGTTGTTTTTCATGAGAAGAAATGAATGGATATCAAAGGGGGCCTGGAAACTCAATAGCATGCTATTGAAAATGGTACAAAAAATATAAATTATAAATAACTTTTAGTTATAAAGAGGTGACTTTGCAAACACATAGGTATATTCCTTTAAAATCAAGTCATTTGACGTTCAAACAATGTAAACATAGTGTGGTCAAACAGTGTTAGAAGATGACAGTAATTCACTGAAAAAAAACAACAAATGCCAGTAATTCTGTAAAAAGAAAAGACAGTAATTCAGTAAAACAAATTACAGTAATTCAGTAAAACAAATTACAGTAATTCTGTAAAAACAAAGGACAATATTTCAGTAAAAAAAATAAAATAACAGTAATTCAGTAAAACAAAATTATAGTAATTCTGAAAAAAATACTAATTCAGTAAAACAAATGACAGTAATTCAGTAAAAAAAAAACAGTAATTCTGTAAAAAAACAAAACAAGATGTGGTTCAAAACGTTCCTACAAAAATCTGTCCTTTATTATGGTCCTTGTAGGCTTGCTATTACTTGCCAGCCTATTAGCCTACAGCAATATTTTCCCTTTTTTATAGCAAACATCTAAAATGTAATGTAATTTATTGTTACTTCCCAGAGTTGAATTGTGGTGACCTCTAAATATCTGAATGATTTCTGTCATCCGATCACTGCGGTCATGTTTAATTCTTAGAAAGCAGCAACAAAGCAGCACTGAGGTTAGCCTCTATATAAACGGGGCTAACGGCGTTATATAGCGGCTCTGTGCTGTCTCATTGATCCGGGTCGTCGGTGAATAGATTCAGTCAGTAGACAACAGACAGTCTGTGATTACATTCATTATATTATGTGCTTCTTACCGTCTGAATGTCTTCTCTCAGGCTGCAGCTTGTGAAGCGGTAAACTGAATGTACTGTCACATTGTGTTCTCCAGACGTGGAAGCTGACAAATGTACACAACCTTTGAAACTACATTACGTAACGCAGCAGCAAGGAGTTCTGGGTAATGTAGGCAAATCATCTCTCAAACAGCAAACCAGGCACTGGGACACTCACTGGCATAGGTTAGGGGTCAGCAACGTTTACTATCAAAAGAGCCATTTTAGGCAACAAAAAAAAAAAAATCTGTCTGGAGCCGCAAAACATTTGAGCATTGTGATGAAGGTATCAGTTTATAGTCTATGTATTTAGTATATAAGTCTAATGCAGAGAGGGCCAAAGAGCAAATGTACTACGGAGTATTAGGGCCACATTGAAGGAAAAAACATCTGAGATTTCCAGAATAAAGTCATAATATAATGAGAAAAAAAAGTTGTAATATTACGAAAATAAAGTCGTAATATTACGAAAATATAGTCATAACTTTACGATAAAAAAGTTATAATATTACAAGAATAAAGTCATAACTTTACGAGAGAAAAAATTAAATAACACGTTAAATTACTACTATATAATATTATGACTTTATTCTCGTAATATTATGACTTTATTCTCGAAATCTCAGATTTATTTTTTTTCCTCAATGTGGCCCTAATACTCCGTCGTACCGTCCTACCATAGACCTACAACAATGATAAATAAAAATGAAAATGTAAACAAAAAAACAGTTATTCATTTCCACAAATTTTTTAAAAAATCTACAGGGAGCCACTGGAGAGGGACTAAAGAGCTGCATGTGGCTCCGAAGCCGCAGGTTGCTGACCCCTGGCATAGGGCATATAGCCACGAAACAAGCATATATTGCAAAATATTGTGACACAGTAACCTGCATTTCAACAGTGGTGGAAAGTAACTGAGTACATTTACTTGTACTTTATTTGAGTATTTCCATGCTACTTTATAAACCTACTTCTACCACGGTGCAGTGCACTACCTGGGTGCAATACCTGCAATGGTGTGTGTGATAGTATGTGCCATTATGTATGTGCTATGTATGTGTTGAAACATCTGTTTCTGTGAAACTGTTTCACTGTCTTGTGTGGAATCGTTTATTATTGTTGTTGATGCTGTTTTAATTTAGTGTAACTGCAGTTGGACGGAGTCCAGAAAAAATGTCCCCACGGGGACAATAAAAGTATATCTTATCTTATCTTCTGCACTACAATTCAGAGACAAATATTGCACCTTTTATGCTACTTCACTACATTTATTTGATCATTTAAATTACTTTGCAAATTCAGAATGCTAGGAAATATCAATAAATAACCTATTATGTATTATTATATCAATAATACTTTATTGATCCCCAAGGTGAAATCCAGTAGGCCTAATATATATGAAAGTTAGTTAGCCACACATTTACTAGCTGCCATATTAAAGTGATGTGCATAATAATGATGCTAATCCTTTTTACTTTTACTTTTACGTAATTTCTAACAGAGTATTCCTGTACTGTGATATTGCTACTTTTGCTTAAGTAAAAGATCTGAGTACTTCTTCCACCACTGCATTTGAACATATGGCAAAAGTTATGTACAATCACAATTATTTTTATAATTTTTATAATTTAATAAGTTGTACATTTCATTCAAATCAAGACTTTAAGCCCTCCCAGACAAATTTGGCTAAATAAATAAAATTGACTCGACTTGTTTGTTCCAATATCTCAATTTCACCTTTCTTTCAGCAGGATCATAATGAGTTCACAGACATAAATATTGTGTTATACAGAAAAAGCGTCAGTCTACATCAGCATATGTGTAGGCCTACTAGAAAACTGGTAACATTAAATGAGAAGGAACTCGTCTGTTTCTAATAAACAGTGAATGAATATCGTGTGTTGATCGTTGAAAGATTAAGATAAAGTTGAAAGGCATGCGTGGTCATAAAGCGGTCATCAACAGCCATGAAATGAGGATGAAACTTTTTTGGCATGCAGATTTTATCACATTATGACATTTTATTGCAATGATACAACATATTGTTTATGTTTCTCATCTCATTCAGATTCACACATATTAAACTGTTCACTCAGTCTGTGATTGATGGCTGCAGATGTAAATCCCAACAATCCAGTCCTTCAATATGAAACATCCATTGAATTAATTTGTCAACATTTAGCAAGAGAGGCGAGCTGTTTCGCTTACATTTTCACTAAAATAAATCAAAAACGTTTCAGTGTACTGATGCCAGTGCTATCACATATCCTGTCCATGTCCATTGCGTGTGCAGAGGCAACTTGAAAAGGCTACGTGGACACTCTGCACTCCAAAAGATGCATCTGTTGTGATGGAAAGCTTTGGATTTACCTCGTGGTCAAAAATGCTTTCCAGTCGACAAAGATGGAAAAACAGCACCAAAGGAAGAAAAACATCTTCAATCCATTATTTCAGTAGTGGAGGAGCATCCACACATATGGGTCATCAGCATACAGAGGGCCCAGCACGTTGAAGCACACACCTCGGTGCTCCAGTAAAACGTCCATCTGGCTCATCAGGTCCAGACACAGATGTTCTACAAGATTCAGACAAACAGACCAGTCTTCAGCTGCTCTGGACACACCCAGTGCGTCCAACCAGATTGACCCAAAAATGTCCAGCGATTCCGGCCAGTCCTCTAAAATATTGCCTATCAACTCCATCTGGTTCATAAATCTGTTAAAGCTCAACTTAGATCAGCAGTCCATTCCTAGTGACCGTGTTGCTCATATCACATTCCTCCTCTCTGTCTCTCTGTCACTTTGCCTCCGTCTTGTTTCTGCAGTACTGAGTTACAGAACAGATAAAACCTGGCTGCAGTGGCAGGTGCTTAGTGAGGCCATCTGTCAGCCTACATTCTCACCTTAACCCCTTCAATCGCTCTCTTCCTCTCTCTCAGATTAGTGTAATAAGCCGTGTGACCATTCAGACCATAATGCCCTAATTATATCCTCAGTATTCTCTTCAATAAACATGTGTGAGTGAGATTTAGTCCCTCATTTATTGTAGAATATATATTGAACCTGTTTTTCTTAGATCATTTCTCTGCTTCTGCTCTGTATTGAGCCTGGTCTTAATCTCTGTTGATCACACTTAACACTTCTCACACCTAACACACAGACAGACAGGTACATGACAGACTCATGTTCACACATACTGGGAAATATACTGTGTGTTCTAATACCCATACTACCATACTGTTTAGTATGTGAGAAAAAGATTTAGTATGTCCCAATACGTAGTATGTCAAATGCAGTATGTCACAAATACCAGGATGTCCTACTGCATCTGGTTGCATTTTGCAGCAAGCCAGCATGCTTTTCTGGTTATTCTGAACCACAGATATATGTGCAAGAGGGTCAAAGTTCAAGGCGCAATGTTATGATGAAGTAGTTTGTCTCAATTGTATGTATACTGCATGCAACAGTACGTACTTTGTCAGGGCAGCTGCAGCACGTACTAAAAGTGTGGGATTTAAAACAAAGCCATAATCTCCATTTACCTGGAACTGAAGGAGTGAGAAGCATCCTGTTCATCTGATCCAGCACTGTTTTTGTTGCCGCTGACATTTCTTCTGTTAAAATTAACTTATCTTTTAGGTAAACTGTAACAAGAATGATTGCACTGAATATAGTGATACAGTAGTAGACTATAGTGTTTCTTTTATTATTATTATTTTACAGTTTCCACCACTAGATGGAGGTAATGAATTTGTCCTTAAATATCTTCAGCATCACACACCTCAGCAAGGAAAGAAGAATCAGAGGAAGTTTGGGAAAAGATGAAGCAACATCTTCTTAGCAATATGTAAAAAAACATAAATCAAATTTTTTTTTGTTTTTAGGGGCCAGGGGTCAGGGTCAGAATATAAAAATAGACAAATCGGTTAAATGTTTTTCTTTTTTTTTAAGTACAGCAGCCACATGATCCAACTAACTAAAAACAAATTGCCTAACCCAATGACACCGCCACATTTAGTGCCAGTATGCTGCTGCTGATTATCATTTTGATGTTGATTCTGGTTCTCATTATTATGATTATTATGCTCTGGACTGTGTTTGTATAATATGACATGCAGTCATGTCTCTATCAAGGCATTAGGGGAAAACAATAATCATACTTGAATACAACAAAAAGTGAATTTAAAAAAACCCTACTGAGCTCAGATGGGAGACTGAAACTGAACTGTGATACAGTGAGATACCCATCTCCACTTCACGCTATTGTCATTTGTCTTTTGCTATTGTCTGTCTCTTTTTTATTCCATTATCATTAATCATTTTTATCTTTTATTTACGGATTGATGGGCCTCTTTGTCCAGTTGTTTATGATACAAAGAGGAAAGGTGTCATATTTAAATCTTTGAGAGCCTCAAGCACATCTTTAACAAAGACTCGGTCAGGTTTCTGGTCACTCCCCTTGGCACCAAGGGGCACAATTAATTTGGGAAACACAAACCCCGTTTATACCAAGGCCTTGTGTTATCTAAAATTCAATGCAACTACGACGGATTAGAGACAACAAACTGCTATCCAGCCTTCAGCAGTGTCACCACTCTGCAATACAAATGCTATGGTGCCTTCAAATGGTGTCGTGTTTACCATGTTCACGAGAAGAGTCCATATGAACGCCCCCCCTCTTGTGGTATTCACGACCTCATAAGTGGAAAGTTTCTGAAAACTCAGAGTTCAAGAGTTGTGACGTGTTTGTTGACGTTGACAGAAATGGCGGAGGCCATGGAAGTTATTTTTCAGTACAGTATTGTAATTCTTCGTAATTTCATAATATGTCTGAGGAAAATGTTGATATTCCCAACGGCCTCATCTTTTTCCTCTGTTATTATGCCTTTGCATTTCCTGCATTATGCTACCCACTTGCTAGCTTGCTAAATTGTTAGCCTCTGTGGCTTCTAGACGCCGACAGTAACGTTAATATTGCTCTTGCTTAGCAGCGGTGTTCTCACGACTTAACCACTTGAACGCCAAGCATATGTGTACGTGACTTCCCAGGTTGTAAACACAAGCTCATGAGTTTCATTTGAAGGCACCACTACTTACAGTTAGTATCAAAGACACAGGTGAACCTGATTAAGGTCATTTATTAACACGGCACCTGGTAAGGCAATCAGATAGCAACCAATTAACATCTAGCACTCTAACAGGTACATACTGTATATCCCAGTTATCTAGGGATACCTGATTAATTCAGGTTATTGAAATGAAATGGTTACAAGACTATATTGGACTCCTGATAACCTTGAATGATGGAGATGTAGGTCTGATGGTACTGGGGCATGTACAGTATGTACTCGGACTAACTGTCCTAGCATGCAACACATACCAAACATTCTCATCCGTGTGTTTGAACCCTTGAGATGATTAACCCTTGATTGTGTCTTTTCAAAGGTGTCTCTCTTTGCTCTACCATGGTAAATGGTAAATGAACTTGCATTTATATAGTTCCTTTCTAGTCTTCTGACCACTCAAAGTGCTTTACACTACATGTCAGCATTTCACACACACATACACTGATGGCAGAGGCTGCCATACAAGGTGCCAACCTGTCCATCAGGATCTAATCTAAATACTCTACTAGGGGTTAAGAATCTCGCTCACTTCACATCAGTGGTGTGGAATAGAGGAGATTCCTTGCTGGTGAGAAGGGGAAGTTTGTTTTCCTGTGTGGTCAACTCAGTCTGCTATTGTTACTGTGTCTAGACTTCCTCTGTCTCTTCTGCTGCCTTTACTCCCTCTCTATCTCCTCAGAGTTCAACCCGAGCTGTTCTTATCCATGTGTCTATAGCATCTCCTCTTCCCCACCGCCATCACTCCCCTCATTCTCCACATCCAGCCACGACGAGCCACACTGGGACGACATCCAGTGTGGCCTTATTCAGATCAGTGAGAAACGGTGTGTGAACAGCCTCGTCTTCCATCGTGCCCATTGAACAACGGCTACGGGTGCGCTGAGACCCCTGGGTTTGAAGTCTGTAACATTTGATCCATGGGAAACCCTCGTGCACAATGATGCTGGTGAACAAAGTGGCCCCAGTTCTGTGTGTCCCCAGAGGGCCACTGTAGACTGCAGATCTTATAACCTGTCCTGGATACATCACTCCCCTGGGAGGGGGCCACTCCCATCTGAAACTACTAGGCCCCGTAGAGCAGACTCGGCGAGCTGGAGCTGCACACACTCTGTGGTGCTGAGATTGAGGGTACGGCCTGTGTGTATTTGTGTATAAAATGTGCATGTGTGTGTGTATGAGAGAGGGAAAGTTTGTGTCTTTAAAAGCCTATAGTAGGATGCCGATTATCATTTACTATAGTTAAAAGCAGCTGATGAGGTGATGAGATTAAAACCATCAGCTTCATTTTCTTCACTTTCTAGCACAAGAAAAATGCCTAAACAACTCTCTCCAAATGTTTATGTAATTTGATGAGGGATGGCAGCAACAGGCAATCACTATTTCCTTTTTTAGAGAGGCTAAAACAAAGTACAGAAGTGTTTTAGTAGTAGCTGTAGTATTATATGTGTGTCATGATCTGATTCTCCCTCTACAGTCAATCCCATTAGAACATGCGATACCAATAAAGACACATGGCCAACAATGATTTAACAGATCGTCGCATCAGGATGGAAAAAACAGAAACCCATTTTGTTCCACATTCCTCCATGTAATCTATTTAACAGAACTGAGACCAGCCCTCTAACTGAAGTATTCGAGGCGCTACGGTCTCTTTAACTCAGATTCTTATGCAAGAGCAGAGAAGTGGTTTGATCCATGGTAGGATGGGTGAGAGAAGGAAGATGATGCAGTAAAACTTGGGAGAAACAGTTTTATTTCAGAACAGAAAGACGTGTCACATGTATAATCTCTATGATCTATAAGAAAGGCATCAAGGAGGATATTGCATTGATTTACTTTCATTCCTCGGAGACTAACTTTAACCATAACCACATAACTAACCCTAACCCTAACTCTGCCATAACCAAAAACCAAGTGTTACGTTCCCCTCCGTTTAAGGTCCAGGGGATGGAGGGAGTAACAAAATAGATTTGTAAACCCAGGAATGAGAGACGTTGTCAACAGGATTGTGCGAAAATAATCATTCAATTTATTAACAAAAAGTATGATAAAAATGTACAAATAACAAATAAACTACTCTCTATCCGAAAACAGGAGGTAAGTACACAACTAAAGAATTATTGCCGTAACCAATAAGAAAACAGTCAAATTAAAGCTACTGCTTAGAAATGACAATCATGAACTACTCAATTTAAAACTACTAGCTCACCACAGCAGCAAACAAAAACAATCTTAAACACTATGAAATACACTTCTGAATCCAGCACACACGATTATCAACCACTGTGAGTCAAAGTGCGTAGAGTATTAGGGCCACATTGAGGGAAAAAAAAACATCTGAGATTTCCAGAATAAAGTCATAATATTACGAGAATAAAGTCATAACTTAACGAGAAGAAAAGTCGTAATGTTATGACTTTATTCTCTAAATATTATGACTTTATTCTCGTAATATTATAACTTAATTCTCGTAAACCTACGACTTTATTCTCGTAATATTGCGACTTTATTCTCGAAATATTACGACTTTATTCTCGTAATATTACGACTTTATTCTCGTAATATTACGACTTTATTCTCGAAATATTACGACTTTATTCTCGTAATATTACGACTTTATTCTTGAAATATTACGACTTTATTCTCGTAATATTACGACTTTATTCTCGTAATATTACGACTTTATTCTCGAAATATTACGACTTTATTCTCGTAATATTATGACTTTATTCTCAAAATATTATGACTTTATTCTTGAAATCTCAGATTAATTTTTTTTCCTCAATGTGGCCCTAATAGTCCGTCGTACCATAGACCTACAACCAGGATACATACAAATTAAAATGTAAACAAAACACAGTTCTTCATTTTCATTTTTGAAAATCCACAGGGAGCCACTGGAGAGGAGCTGAAGAGACACATGTTGTGGTAAGGTGCTTGGTTTGTCTTCAGCTCCACCGCTCAGTACAGCAGGTGTATCACTAACCGCCTGCGGTCTTACCAGCGGTTCCCTCACCGGGACAGTAGAATGGCCCTCACCCGCAGACAACGCTACCGTTATCCCGGTAACCGAACCAGGAGGAGACTCTACAGGCGCCGGTTAGTTCATACTTCCCGTAGCCTACTACACACACTGTTGAGAAGAACAGCCTTCAGCTCATCTTTAGTAAGGGAACCAGACACAGACACGTCATAATAAACAGCAAATCACCCTTCTTACACTCCTCAAATGTACTTTCGACAAACTCCTGTAACACAAAGGCTGCCATACTCACCATGGACAACACAATTAACTTTAATAAGAGACACCGCTAGTGCTACGGCTAACCACACTCAGCCTACTCACCAGTAACACAACACTACACACTTCCCACAGT
Organism: Sebastiscus tertius; assembly: GCA_916701665.1. Taxonomy (NCBI): domain Eukaryota; kingdom Metazoa; phylum Chordata; class Actinopteri; order Perciformes; family Sebastidae; genus Sebastiscus; species Sebastiscus tertius. Next base: position 22,198 of record CAKAOH010000456.1, on the reverse strand, counting down.
GACACACACAAAAAACTGTAAATCAAATCAAATTTGACCGGAACACAAGAGATGCTTTTATTCAATGTGTCCTAACAGTCAATTATGGAGAATGTTTTCTTTTCTACTCATTACTGTTAGAGTTGCTTATCAGGGGGATATGTTCCTGTATTCTTATCAACCAGTGAGTTACCGGGATGATGGAGAGTGAGCCACACGCATTGGATCCAAATTTTTGTATTATCTGTGGAAATCATAAAAAAGATCTCTATGTCAAGAATCCCAAGGTAGAAGGCCTTTGAAGAATACTAAATGTTGCCGAACAGAGATAGGCTAGTGGGAAGGCACCCACAATCTTGAAATATCCCTACTGGAAGTAGAACAAAGCACAACAATGTTTTTCATTTTCTCTTAGGGCTCCCATTTATGAAATGGATTATTGTATACAAATATTTTACTGCAAACATAGTTAAACTGACAGATATTGTGACGTAACCCATAAATAAAAGAAGTGCAAAATAAAGCCAGGCCAAAGGAGAGATGATACACCTGAACTTGTGTAATTTCATAATGGAAGCTCTGATTGATCCCAAATTTGGTGTGATAGTGGGCAGAGGATTCATCTCTATATGTGTAAAACAGAATGTGAATATCTGGATGCATTGACGAAATACAGTACTACAAACACATAAGGACAATAAACGGAAGTATCAAATATGAAGGTCTATGATGAACGTATTTGTTTACTTTTAGGTAGCTTTGGCTGGGATTGTCCCAGAAACACCAATCAGGGTTTGCTGGAATGGTATGACTGTGCTGAATCCATCAATATATGATATGTAACTGTAGCAGATATGGTCTGTGGTCTATATTAAGAAATGTATGATGAGTTCCAAGCAAAATGAAAAGGGTGTATTGCATGTCTGTAGTCAATCTAGAAAACTTCAATCAGGGAAAAAATGTTACAGACCACTTATTGAAAGTTTTGCATCAACTTTAATTTAAGGGGTAAATAAATGTTCTGGATGCAAAAGTAGCAATTTGCGCTGGCAAAATTAACCTAAAGCTGCAGTGGGTAGAACTAGAGCAAATATGATTTTAAAAAGTTATTTTTGTAAAACTAAATATATAAAAATGTCATGTGCCTCTGTGTCCTCCGGTGCTCCTTATGGCATCTGCAAGATTTCACACACCGGAGGAAAACAACCAGTCAGAGCTAATCTGGAGTCTGCCGTCTATAAGCAGCTGTCAATCACTTGCAAACTCCAATCAAACGGTCAAACTAGGCAGCGTTGATCAAATATGAATCAATATTCTGTTACTGTAATGCCTATTTCTCTCCTCAAATGTTTTCAGAATCATCTTGTAGTGCACGGTTTAGCTGTAAAATGAGAAAGTTTGTGACCTGGCAGCCATGTTGAGATCTGTTGAGGAAATACCAAGCACCGCCCACCAGCCGGAGCTGATGCAGTATTAAGGACCTTGTCTCTGGTACTCTTGCTGTACCTTTTGTAATAGGAATCAGACATTCAAGTCTGATACTGTCCTTACCTCAAATTAAACAGTCTCTCTGTATATTGAAAGATGTTGTATCTTAGTCATCTTGATGCGACTGGTTTGGACAGGCTTTCCCTTTTGTCAGATGCTGTTCATTGATGTTAGTCTTACTGGAGTAGTTTGCTCTGCATGATACATGATATGACACTTTTATTTTGAAGGAGAGTATGGCCTCTCTATGTGGAAACAGAATTTTATGGACATCATCTTAACTTTGGACAGAGCCAGGCTTGCTGTTTCCCCCCGTTTCCCGCCTTAGTGCTAAGCTAAGTTAGCTTCATAATCACCGAGTGTAATGTAATGTCACACAATAAGCAAAGCACAGTATTGATTCCAGGGGGACTTTAACCTTGTGGGAACTAACAGCTTGTCCACAAATGGGAGGTGGATCCCCATGATGATCCGATTTTTGTCCCCACAATGTGATTAACACAAGTATACACACAAACACAGTCCAAAGGCGACACATTTTCTCCCCAGCATCCATGGCAATGTGCCCCATTCACCTGTTTCTCTGTTGTTTCTGTGCGTTTTACAACAGGATGCCTGATTCTCTTTTCCTTTCTTCGATTTACAAGTCCTGCTCTTCAGCTGACCCAATCAGCCGATCCCTTGCTTTGCAAAGGGACAGCAGGACAAAGGAGGCTGTTGTCTGTTGTTGCTTGTTGGGATAGCTGTGCGACGGATGCCATGCGGGTCGCTGCGGTGAGGAACGATGGGGTGCCAATGATTTAAAACTTTCCAGATGAACTGAGGTTTAGTGATGGGAGAGCCAGGAACTGGCCTATCAGTGTTGGTGTCACACACACACACACAATGTTCAAGGAATTTGCAGTATTATTTCTGGAAATGGTCCGGATTTGTTGGAAATGATTATGAAAGAATTGTTGGCCTGAAGGCTGGGGTGAAGCATTAACATATTCAGCTTCAGTTATTTCAGACAAACAGTCCAATGTCCTCTCACCAGAGAATACAGAAAGAGTGACGTTTCACGTGATTTTTTTTTACCGTATCTTACAAAAATTAAAAAAGACAAATATTCTTTACTCTTTATTAAAGAAATAATAACTGACACTGGTGCAGAGGAGAGAGCTGTGATGTCAGTAACTAACCTGTCCACCCGATGCCCTTTGACTTTGCCACCAATCCTGGTCACCTGACTCCCAAATCCACCTGCACACCTGTTCACATTCCCAGATCATGGTTCAATCATTGATTATTATGCCGCCAGTGTTTTGACCTCATTCTCAATTGAGCATTACTAAAATATTTTTTTTCCAACCAGTTCTGGCTCAGTGGCTACATTTGTGTCCTCAATGCCAGTACAAACTGGCAGAACGTGGTCCCAGCAGGTCCAGCAGATTTGAAGGCATTCAGGGCCTTCAAATCTGCTGCCAAAACACCTCCAGTATCTGTCAGCTGCTATCTGAATTGGCAGAGAACTTTACCAACCAAAGACTTTACCAGAACTTCATCACTGCAGCGTCCCCCTTCATCCTCCACATCATGCTCTGCAATCTCACGTGTCTCACATGCTTACCTGAGACGTCCAAGGCCTATTGAAAGAGGCTGGGTCACGCATCAAGAACGCGTCATATCTTTGGGATACCACACATGCGCAGTAAAATCTGGTCTGCACTCGCCAAAAATTGAGCTAATTGCAACGCACGACCGCAGCGTCAGTTACACTGCGCATGTGTTATACCCCATACCTCAAGACCCTTATCCGCCCGTGTCCCAGTCTCCTTCAATAGGCCTTGGAGACGTCCTACCACCTCCCTGAAGCAGCCTAGCAGTTGGCCAACTAGCTCTCTGTCTGTTCCCCTGCTGGCTAGGGTTGGGTCTGCTAGTGTCCAGCCTACACTCAAGCTGGCTAGTCTGCCACCTGGCTCTCCTGCCCCTGCCCCCCTCCTGAGGTCTCCTTCTTCTCTGCTGTTCCCTCTCCAGGCCACATGCCTGAGCTGTCTCCATTGTCCAGGCCTCCCATGTCTTTGGTTCTTGCCTCTTTTCTGCCTGATATCTGATACCTATGTTTTGACCTGCTGGTTCAGTGAAGTCCTTTTTCTTCCACCAGTTCTGCCTCAGTGTCTGTATTTGAGTCCTTAATCGTATTGCCTAGTACACACATCCGTGACATCACCGCTAACTTCAACCTCAATAATAAACACCTCTCTGACAGTGTCAACAAAACCCTGAACATTATAATCTTCCTAAATGTAGAATTTGTGGCAGATCTGTTGCATTGGATTGCATTCAGTTGTACAGCTGTACTTATAAAGTGGCTAGGGAGTGTACATGTTCTTAATCAATATATAAGCTATTTATAAGTTCATGATTTTCCAGATTTCACCATACCAACAGTATTCTTGCTACATGAGCAGCATCAAATATTACATCTTTCATTCTCTAATACAGTTTTTTTCCATTTCTAACACACTAAAATGACACATGAAGAACAATTATTGAAACTGACACACACAATTGGGTATTTATACATGTTTGTACAGTTTAGAATGAAGTGTTTAATTTTGCAAAAGATCTGAGGTGTTTTGCTACTTGTGTGTGTGTGATTGTTTCAATTCTGTATAGTGTTTTGGCAAAATGAACTCTGTTTTCAAAATCATGCTTAAGCAATCGTAAAAAACTCTACTGAGATCATCATAGATCAAATCCAACTCTAATAGTGAGTTGTCAGGTTGGGCCGACATGAATGTCCAACCTCTCTTCAGCTAATGTCCTAACAGTAGTGATGTAGTGGGATTTGCAGCCACTGACAATGATAGCCGGTCTAATGAGCCGGTGACTCAGCCTGAACTCCTCAGACTGAAGTGTTGAGAGAAGCTGTTCAATGTCTGTGAGTCCCAGGGGATGACGGAGGAAGACCGTAGTATCACAGTACATATTCTCTCTCCCTGCAATTCAGACGGTAATTGCCCGTTTGTTCAAAGCTAATGATGGTTATCCAAGCTTCTCGACGATTTCACCGACAACTCAGTGCTGTTCTTTGTTGCTCCATTATATTATGAATAATGATTACAGTCTGGAAGTATTTGATCTCTGATTGCAAACATCTTGATCCGCAGCATGTGTATAACTTGTTTGCCAGTTAAACTGCTGGTTTAAATTTAACCCCATTATACATTTTAGACCAAAAACTACTTTTAAATCTGACTTTTTTTTCTTCTTTTTTTTTTTTTTTTTACTTACTTACTTAGTTTCAGTGTAATTTGCCAAAATTTGGCTCAATCAGCATACTATCAACCTACTGTTACATTTTCGGCATTGGGTCTGTAGAGATTAAGGCAGCAATAGTACATTTTTTATTATCTTTCCAAAGAAACTGGCACATTTACTAACTATAATCCACAGAGCTTTTGAACACTTTCATTGAGAACTTCCTTATATCAAACCAACTACACAAAGGGAAGGGAAGTCCACAACATTATCTGTGGATTATTGTGAGTAACTGTGCCATTATATAAAAGATATTGCTGCTGAATTGAAATATGTGTTGCCTTGAATGACTCAAACCAAACGCCAGAGTTCCACTGATCTGCAGCTCTGATCTCCACATGTCAGCAAATCCTGGATGAAATTCTGGACGAAATAAAAAATGTTTCATTGTCTTTGTGAGTGAACTTTCCTTACCCTCGTGCAAATATTCAGACGCATACCAGAGTCAGAGGTTATATCATTTATATCATTTTATTGAGGTCACATGAAGCAGGATGTTGTGTGTGTGTGTGTGTGTGTGTGTGTGTGCGTGCGTGTGTGCTGACTGACCGCTGAAACGTTTCACAACATGTCTGCCAAACATGGATTCCCTTGGTATGAGTCAGAAAGGATGGCTTCAGCTCTACCTCTCTCATTTACTCTCTCCCCCACTTTTCTCCCACAACATTCACCCACATTCACACACACACACACACACACATTTTTCGAAATTTTCCGTATACACAACCTCAGCGTTCATCACGTCACACATGCCAAACTGTGAATTCCTGATTTTTGCTGCCAAACTAAACTCCTGGTCATCAGCCTGCTTGTGTTTGGATCCTCCTCAGTGGAAGTGTTTTGCTTCCTAACTACTGCGGCTCCTATCTCAAATCCCGAGTAGTCATTACGTTTAAATGGCAGCTGACTGTCTAAATAGTCAGTTTACCAAAAGAAATCCAGATTTAAAACATGCGTCACTGTTTGCACAGATTGTGTGTTTCAAAGCCAGAAGTTGCAGAGTACCAGTTGTACCACTGGCACTTGGTAAACATTTACCCGCTCTGTTTAGCTTAGCCAACTAAAAACTCCTCCGCATTTCAGAGAAAAAAGATGACCTTTGTCTGGTGTAGATGTTTAATGAACCAAAATGCAGAAAAAGAAGACAGATTGACTGATGAGTGTGTCCGTTGGAGATGTGCCAAAATAAATGTATGAATGGCTAATCCACTTCCATATTTTTCTTTTGATGGATGGAGGACTTTTATTTCTCTGTTGACTCCCTCGCCACTGGAATCTCCAATCAGGCTGAACTGATCAAGCGTGAAAAACCATTTGAAAGGACGGCTGAGGGGGACAGAAGAAAACAAGAAGGTCCTTTCTCTTTTTCCTGCTTAGAAAGCTCATTATTCCTCAAGCTCTCCTCTGTCTGTACCCCCCTCCTCCTCTAAATTACTTCACTTTTTTAGTTCCCGCCTCACCTCCCCACAAGCCCACACTGTGTGAGTGACTAACCCTAGTTTTTCTTCTACTATAGCACCGCCTCCATCCGCTCACTGGCTCTTTTATTCCCTCATCCACCGCCTTCCCTTTCTCCTCCTCCCCTCTCCTCTTTTTCTCCTCTTTCTCTTCATTGCTGGTTGCTCACACCAACCAGCTCACAGCCAAAGAGCTCCTCTGTCCCTCCTCTCACACTGACCGGGCTTTAAACCAGAAATTTCCCCCTGAAAAAACTGAGATTACCAGAGGAATTTATTGCACAAGTTTAAAGGTACAGAAACAACTTCTATCTTAGCATTTTATCATTTGACCAGTAGCTGTATATGTGTCTGTGTGTGTTTGTTTGTATGTGTGTGAGACTGTGAATCAGTGTCAATATATAACCACATGTCTGTTGTAGTTACTCGAGCGTACGTTTGAGGAAGTCTGCATGTCTTCATAGCTGTGGGTGCGACACGTGTTCGTTTCATTGACAGAGGAGTTCAAGTATTTTACGTTTTATGATGCATTTTTTTTGCATTTTTTATAATGCATTTTTGGGGGGTTGCATAATTATTACTTTATCCTCTTTGTATGTGCTGTATATTGTATATTGAGGTTTTCAGTGACAGTTCCTATGCAGCGTAGCAAAGCAATGATACACAGCACAACTCAAAAAAATAGTAAAATTACAAACCTTTATTATCTGACTGAGCTAAAAGTGTGACTTTATCTACCTTTCATCACTTGTTTTTTGTTTCTCAAATATCTAACGCTGACTCTCACGATATGACCTTCCCTTTCCATCAGGACACTCGTAAAGCCAAAGGAGAGGTGTGACAAAGAGGAAGAGGAGCAACAGGTTTCATTCAGCAGCACCTTTAAGCTGTCCTCATCACAGTAGAGTTGGAGTTCAAGTTCCTACAAGTTAATAACAGATCTGAAGACTCCAACGGCAGCTATGACTCAGAGCAACGGGGAGAACCCGCAGAGGACTCGGAGCGGTCTCCAACAGATCCGGGCCGGGATCCAGTCCCGATCACTGCTGGCCAAGAAGAGAGTGGAGAACATCACAAAGAATGATGTGAAAGGATTCTTCCTCAGAAATGCCTTTGTGATCTTTACCGTTGCTGCTGTCATTATTGGTAAGTGGGAACATAAGACACTAGTGCACTCTGTTGGTGATTCAGTTGATTTAAAAATGGAGATTATTGGGGAAGACTTTGTTTGGTCCTCTCCTCTCTTTACCCCTTATCTATTCAAGCATGTAGAAGAAGGCAGGAGGTTTTTACCCCAACCATCCATCAATCTGGTGTGACTAACACAGCTGTAGCAGGACGGAAGAAGGAAAAGAATAGAAACAAACTCACCGGATGAGAGAATAGAGGGACCTCAGATGAACTTAGCAGACAGGCCTTTATCTGACCCCGCAGCTGACCTTTGACCTCTTGCCATTAACCTTTGGGTCTGCCTCAGTAAGAAGTGAGCCAGGCCCACCCACTGCTGCACATCTGCAGCCCTGATTGAATTACACCATGCCATGACAAACACATTTGACTTGAGGATATTGTTCACTTCAGGCTGCTGGGTCAGCCACCTGGGCCCTGTTGGTGGATTAGTGCTGCGGGGGATAAACTGTTGGTTGAGACAATAGACTTCACTGAGATGGAAGAAAACAACTTCTGCACACATTTTCACCAGAAAAATGAGTTTGAAAAATGACCACAGCGGACAGTGACAGTCAACAATTGCTAATGCTTACTATGCAAATCATTGCACAATACATAATGATCATGTTCTCTCATGTTCTCCTGCGTCATTATTAAATTTGCATGAGTCCACTGTATTTGTGAAAATGTGAGCAGGCAGTTGTTCAGGTGTTATTTTGGCACTCTGAAACTTATATGCATCATTATGGTATTGATATCCATTCATAAATATGCTACATTTTGCTGTAATATGATTATATCCAGGGCTGCACAGTGATGCAGTGGTTAGCACTGTCGCCTCACAGCAAGAGGATCGCAGGTTCGAATCTGGCTTGGGGCCCTTCTGTGTGGAGTTTGCATGTTCTCCCTGTGTTAGCGTGGGGTTTCTCCGGTTTCCTCCTACAGTCCAAAGACATGCAGGTTAGGTTAATTGTTGACTCTAAATTGCCCGTAGGTGTGAATGGTTGTCTGTCTCTATGTGTCAGCCATGCCATGGTCTAGCGACCTGTCCAGGGTGTACCCCGCCTTCGCCCAATGTCAGCTGAGATCCGGCTGCAGCCCCCCCGTGACCCTGACAATATCCAACTACAAGTGTCAAATCTGGGACTCTCTTATGGTCTAGTCGTGTTAATGTCGTGAAATGTCCTGATAAAGTCTTGACTTTTCTTCCACATCTGATCCTCATTGCAGGCATCATCCTGGGATTTGCCCTGCGGCCTTACAAGATGTCTTACCGGGAGGTGAAGTTCTTCTCTTTCCCTGGAGAGCTGCTGATGAGGATGCTTCAGATGCTGGTGCTGCCCCTGCTGGTTTCCAGCCTCATCACAGGTACGAACAACATCAGGACATTTTGGTGCCACCAGGACATTTCCGACCAGTTCTATTCATTTAATTAATTAATTTGTACCTCTTACTCTTCTATTCTTTTATACGGTCACACAGAAAGACTTGACACAGAGATGGTATTCTTGCTTTTTGAATCTGTTTATTTTCAGTCACTGATAAACAAACTGAAATATTTCTCATGCATGTGAATCTGATAGAAATTATTCACTAATTGCAATAATAATGTGACAAAATAAATGATGCACACACCCAAGGCTCACACAAAGCATTCCCTCATGGTTGTAACATCATTATACGCTGAAACGCGTTGGCTATTTTTAGTTCAAATGTACCCCAGATATCTAAAATAAGCACACTAACTTAGACACTTACAGTTCAAGCCTGTGTGACACTGTTTTGTTCTAAATATATATCAAACACAGCTCTCAACTGCATCTTCTAATACCACACAAACCCTGACGTTTTCTTTTATCTGCACATCTGCAACATGTCTGCTCAGCATGGCTCCACAGCTTCAACCACTGTAGAAATAGTCCCCCACCAGACAAAACCCCATCACCTTCAACTACTGTGTCCCCTAACACTGTCTCTACTAGCTTGGAGTGAAGCACAACATCAGTTTGCACATATGGAAAAAGTAGGCCCACTCTCCGACTCTGTTTATATGAGATTTTTGTTACATGTTTTGCAGGTAGCATGTGTTTTCTATGTATAAAGTTCCTGCTAGTGATAGTACTGTCTGTTTGTTTTGTGGCTCTTCTGACGTACATGTATCTCATGAGTGACAGAGTGAGCCAGCTGTTTGTTCACTCGGCACTGTTTGTTGGTTTTGGGCCCAGTGGTGGACGTGTTAGGATGACCTCATGAGCCAGATAATATTTTGAACTGGTTTCTATCACATGCTTGACCCATATTGTAATGGTCTTAATCTTGATACAACATTACCAAAGCGATCCCAACTTTATTGTGTTTTCATTGAATAAGCAATTCAGAATCTATGGGCTGGATTACTTTGTGGTTTCAGAACATCTTGTAACTGCTGCAGCTCACTTGTATTTGGGCCGCTGTTGGAAGAAAAACACAAACATATGACAACTTTACAGTTCTAATCCAGGGATGTAGTGAGTTCATTCGTCACTGTTGACATGGTTCATAAACCCAGTCAGACACGCAGGGATGTTTTCTTCCAGGGGCAAAAAGGCCTGTTGGTTTGAGCAGAGCCTCCGCTTGTTGTGGAAACAAAGGTGTAGATAGAGTCGTGTTAACACGTGACTTTCCAAAAACACTGGTCAGCAGCACTGACTGGCGAAGGTAGGCGGGACATACTGAGACCACATGTCCAGTCCTTGAGCAGCGATTGACAGAGCGAGAGGCCCGTCTCCTGAAGGGATGACAGTGACACGCTGTCCGATAATAACCTGCTTTGTGCTGCTGCAGCGGGGCGTGACATCAGCATCCTCTGACATCATGTCACATGACAGCAGCTACAACATGTGGAAACTAACAAAGAGTGCTGTTCTGTAGACAAGTCATCCACAACACGGTGCCTTTCTCATGATGTCTGTGTGTGTGTGCACATGTGCACTTATCCAAGTTATTAGAAGCAATGTTATCTGATTTAAAGTTGTCATTTGAGTAGAAACAGTCAACTATTATAATACAACAAATAACACACTTTACTTTTACTTTGGTTTGGGTCTAGAAAAGCGCTTTACAAATAAATGTAATTTATTATTATTACAAACTGAATGCAAATTAACTCCTACATGATTTATTGCAGCACTATAAATAATTTTACAGCTCTTATGGAGATACTATCAGCCAACTGTTGGAAATGTTGTAGATTGAGTTCAGAGGTCACAGCAACAACAGCAACAACAACTGATACTGTGAAAAGTAACTGTTTCACCAAAACACACACACATACAAACACTTCCACTATAATGAAGGAATTTTGATTTTCAAAACAATAAAACAGGAGAATCAGTAGATTATTAGATTATTAGATTTCCTTTACTCACACGGGAAGAAAGTTACTACGTACTTTTTGAACACCCAGCTGTAGATCTCAAGTTTAAGAAAACTCCCACCGTTTTTCAGATTTCTGCTGAAACTATGACCTCAGTTGAAAAGTAATATGAGAGGTCTTAGGTTACTTTAGTGGATAACAGCTTCTCTTGATCTTGAAGAGTGTTTTGACCCACTTTAGCTGCATGTTTATCTGTGGTTCTATCTCCATAGCATACTGTAGGCTGGATTCACCAACTTCCCCATAAGAACCAATGTCCTACAGCGTCAATGTAATTAACTTCTATTTCTAGAGCATTGATTGCTTTAAATATGACTTGGAACACGTCTTTGAGAGTAACATATTTTAGAGAATAAGAACATGCAGAGCTCTCCTCCTATGACTTCTGCAAACACGAGGCTCCTGTGTAAACTGACTGTCACGCCCCTTAAAGGCTGAATTGTGCCTCTATGTGAAATGGTTTGCCTCTGAATTCTGATCCCTTGTAAAAGTGCGGTTGAATTAGGTATCAGAGAGTTTGAGTCCAGAGGGGCCCTGCAAGGTAGAAGGTAGTGGATAGACAGGAAGAGAGAACCAAGGATCAAGGATTATGAGAGACTTCAAACAAAATCCATATTGTCTTCAGGCATTTCATTACCACAACTAGGAGTCCACCACAGAGTCTTAATAAAGCCAAGAAGGGGGCTGGACAGGGAGAGGGGGTGTGGGCAGTAAAAAGAGGAAAAAGAAGATGATTACAGAGGAGGTCGCTGGAAAGGGAGTATGAATGTAGGCAGGGGAGGGAGTCAAGGGGTAGATCAGGACAAGAACGGAGGAGGATGAAGACGGGGTTAAATACCTGGACAGATTCTTTGTGACTTTGTTAAATACAGGCAGCAACATAAAGTTAGAAAATTAATAATGAAGAAGTTGTAAAAACTGTCCAATAAATATCAACTCATGGATTCAAATTTTTACTTAAAGCTTCAGTCGGCTGTTCAGTATAGTATCATATAAGATTTGAAAAGATTTGAGAGGCTGTAACAAATGAAAATCGATTATCAAAATTGATATTCAGCTCCACAGACTGAAGTGTTGAGATATCTTCTGACTGCAGGCCTTCAGGTAAAGCCTTTGCTAGAACTGTGGAGTCAGTCTTTACCCAGCACAGCATCAGTGGATGTTAACTGCCCTCTGGTCAGACCTCTTGCAGTCGCTCTGTCCTGCGTTTCAACTTCCCCCCGTGGGCCTATACTTTTGTGTTTGATGAACATTCCCCAGAAACAAAGTCATTCTCCCCGCTCTCCTTCAATCTTCTTTTGAAAGGATGGAATTGGTGAGGCTGCGTCCGTTGTTGCCTGGACAACAGGCTGGGGATCATTGTGTGCGTGCGGGCACTGACTAAGTCAACAAGTTTTCCCAGGGCTGTCAGAAAAGGAATAGGAGGAGAGTGGGAGGAAAAGGGTGGCAGTGAAAGGATTGCAGCAATAAGATCAGCGAGCAAGAAAAGGAGAGGAGGCAGGGAAGCAAAGATGTGGGGTGGGGGGGGAAGAGCAGGAGAGGGGTTCTAGGGGGCACCCTGAAACAAGAGGTGGGGATGGAGGGGAGGTAGGGAGAGGAGGAGGAGGTGAAGAATTTGGGGAGAAGAGAATGAGGGAGGGAAGGATGAGGAGGGGACGAAGAGGATCAAAAAGAGTTGGATAAAAGGCTAAGTCCTGGGTATGTTGAGACAAGAGGAACAGAGAGGGGGCAGTAGGTACACACACACACGCACACACACGCACACACACACACACACACACACACACACACACACACAAACAGTGTCAAAGTGCCACATAACACATACATCTCCCATCACACAAAGCCTGCTTTGCCTTGTACAGCTCTGAATGAAGATAATGGCCATTATAGGACCTGACACTTTGAAAATACAACACCACCGTCATCTCTATTGAGGCAGCTTGTCTGTTTTCAAATCCAGTTCTCTGAATATTGAATACCGAATTTCTTTTTACCACCGTTTCCCTGAAAAATCTGTTTAATGCTATTAGAACTGCGGGGGACAGTTTAGACTCCAGCCTCTGTGACGCCGTCAAACTACTCTCTGGCTCGTATAAAACTGGTTCTCAGTAGATTTTCTCCACTGAGAACCAGCTTTGTGAAAACTATTTCTCATGCAATCTAAATGGTTTTGTGGCTTTTTAGCAGGCCTGTAAAATAAAACTCACCACATATTTTAGGTTGTGTATAATTAGATAGCATGCTGCCTTCCTTGCAGGAATGATAAACAGGGAGCAAAGTATTTCTGTGTGATTAGGGCTGTCAGGATATCAGATTTTCACTACATGATTATTGTGGCCAAAAGAATTCACAATAACGATATCATCGCGATATCTGTAGAAAAATTTAAAAAAAAAAAATTTGTTTATTGTGTGTTTTTTCTCTTTTTTAGCAAATCAATCACACAAAAAATACAAGTAGAGTGAGGTGGAGAGAGAGTCTGTAACCAAAAGTGTGATTCAAGAGGCGCTGGATTATTTACACAACATTATATGTGTATTATTAACATAATATCAATATTTCATTTTTAAACATCACGTTTAACGCCAGTACCGGTTCAATATATCACGATACCCATATTTGTAACTCGATCATCAGCTGTTTCTTCTGAATCATGCTGCAACACATTTTTTCTGTATAAAACATCGCTATAATATATATTATAAAATATATTATCTGTATATATTGAATATATAGTATGTAAACAGATTGTGTGTATTCGATCTGCCCCTGGGTGCTGTACAGTAGGTGTTGCTTTCCCACCAGTAAAGGTCAGAGTCAGATTGTGTTTCCTGCTGCTCTTTGTTGTCACAGATAGTTAGTCAGATAATCCAGATGGGTGTATTCCACCTATAATTACAGCATCTTTTCCCAGGCTAACTGTATGCTCATAGGGACACAAGTTAGTGACACATCTATGCAAACTGTAAGGTCACGGAGCAGCATGACTAAAGATGATAGAAGTGTTTTTTCATGTATTGAAAGAAACAATAACAAAGACACAGTACCTTTTATTAACTTGATTTTGAGATTCAAGCAATCTATTTGAAAGTCACTGGTTCCCAGCCTGGGGGTCCCCACCCTCACTAGGGGTCGCCAATGCTTCATAGGGGGTCGCCAGGCCTTTTTGATTTTAAGAGGTGTAAGAGAACTTTTAACAAAAATATACAGTTGGCCTGTATCTCAGCATTTCAGTCATTTCTGTGAAGAAAACTAAATGAAATTGTTATTTTTAATGTTTGGATTATTGTTTAAGATATAAACAGCATAAGGGCACAGTGAAGACCTGAACACAAGCTATAATCACAGAGCCTTCTTTCTCTGCTAAACAGCCTCGTCCTGCGATGTCACTTATGTCAGGGGTCTTCTATCCAATGATAGAAAAGGGTCCCTTAAGGAAAAAGGTTAGGAACCACTGATTTAGAATGATATGTACTTTTCAGGTATGGCCGCTCTGGACAGTCGTGCTTCTGGTAAAATGGGTATGAGGGCCGTGATCTACTACACCACCACCACCGTCATCGCTGTGTTCATCGGTATCGTCATGGTGCTCATCATTCACCCTGGAAAAGGATCAAAGGATGAGTTCACCAAACAGCAGCAAATAGAGCAGATCAGCCCTGCTGATGCCTTCCTGGACCTCATCAGGTACCTACACACACACACACACATTTATGCACCTTGAACAACCAAACACACCAGAGCACTCCAGTACACTGATCATCACTCAACATCACAAGTCTGTTTTTTAGCAATGTGCATTTGTAATTGGTAAGTAATTACCTAACAAAAATGTACCTCTTCTGTTGTGTTTTCTAGAAACATGTTTCCTCCTAACCTTGTGGAGGCGTGCACCAAACAGGTAACTCTCCCACCACATCCTCTCTCTTTGTTCATCCTACAGTTACATGACATGCTTTATTCCTCAATTGTCTCACTTTAGCAGATGTGCCTGAGTGAGTGCACAATTTTGCATTGTTTAAAGCCTCTGCAGTACTTTAATTTTGTATGTTCATATTGCCATTGTTAGTTTAACTATTTACTGGAGATCTCTGTTACACTGGGAATGAAATTCCTCAGCAATTAAAGGGGACCTATTATGCATCTGTGCTTTTTCCCTTTCCTTTAGTGACTTATATAGTTTGTGTGCATGTAAAAGGTTCGCAAAGTTACAACGCCCAAAGTCCAAGCCAAAGGGAGTTACTCTCCCCAAACAGAAACACTGCTCCTAAACTGACTGAAACGCCTTCACTGAAGTCCTGCCTTTTCTTCTATAACGTAGTTTGGAACGCCCTCAAACAAAGCTAGTTAGAGCGGAGCTGGAGCGAAGTCGGAAGAGTTTGGTTCAGATGACCAATCACAACAGTGTGACCAACAGAGGGGGTGGGGGCAGTGTTTTTTTTTAACATTAAAGCATGTAAACATGTTCTATTAGGAACCCAAAATACAAGTATGAACCTGAAAATAAGCATAATAGGTCCTCTTTAAATCTAAACTTGCCATCCATATAAAAAAAACATCAGATGCCCAGCTGCCAATGCTTAGACCTGACACAGCCGAATCCTTGTCTCTGTGCCACTTTCACTTCCTTATTCCAACACATTTTAAGCAGTTGGGATTGTGACATTTTGTGTACCAGTCGGTAATATAGGAAGTTGAAAGCACAAACAAAATAACTGCATTCTGATTCATTGGTTCATTTAAGTGTAAAGAATTGAAATTTAACATGTTAGCCTGCAAATCTTTGAATGTTGTAGGCACATTTCTTCATATTCAACAAGCTGCATCTACTTGCTATATCTTCCATGACTCTGAATCTCATATATTACTAAATAAGTATTTATAAAAGTGTTATTATAAGAAAATGTTTATATGACCCAGGATTTTTTATTTATTTTATTTAACACGCCTTTTTTTCCAGTTCAAGACGCAGTATGCCAAGAGAGTAGTCCGTGTGAAGATGACAGTGAATGACACTATATTCGCAGTCAACGGTAGCGAGGAGATAACCCGGGAGGAGATGGTCCCAGTGCCGGGATCGGTTAATGGAGTCAACGCTCTCGGCCTGGTGGTGTTCTCCATCTGCTTCGGCCTGATCATCAGCAGCATGAGGGAACAGGGGCAGCCACTAAAGGACTTCTTTGACTGTCTCAATGAAGCCATCATGAAGCTGGTCGCCATAATCATGTGGTAAGTACCAGGAGGGATGGAGTTAATGTAGAATGAAGTGTTGGATCTGAACTTACAATAACACTCATCAACCCTCAGGTATGCCCCTATCGGTATCCTGTTCCTGATTGCTGGTAAGATCGTGGAGATGGATGACATCACATCCATGGGTGGCCAGCTGGGGATGTACACAGTGACAGTCATTTGCGGCCTGCTCGTCCACGCCTTCTTTGTCCTGCCGACGCTCTACTTCGTCATCACCAGGAAGAACCCCTTTGTTTTCATCGCTGGGCTGTTGCAGGCACTCATCACTGCCCTGGGAACTTCCTCAAGGTATGTGACTGTGGTTAAGTGTTATATAATTTAGAGTCCAACTCAAAATCTCACAGACTGATAAGATAGGTCAATGTAGAATGTATTGCCATTCTCTCATACACAATACTCAGTGTATAGGGGGATGAAATGGCATTGCTTCACTGCTAGAGAAACAGTTAAGACACAAAAAAAAAGAAACAGGCACAAAAGATAAGTTAGCTAAGCCATGTGAATAGATCATAAAACCTAATAGTGGGTGTAGCAGGCACCTATTGACCCACATCTAGGTGCTTATAGGGACCAATAACACCTGTTTAATAGCCTGACAACAGTCTAATCGGCTGTTAAATAATAGCTGACTTGCAGTGAGTGGTTTTAGACTTTGGTTTACAGTCAGTCTCCATGAATGCTACAGATGATGAGCATTGAGACGCATGATTCAGCAACTTTAACTTCTAATTTCTAACAGACTGGGTTAATTTTTCCTATGTCTCTGTTTTTTTCACTCTCTCTCTCTCTCTCTCTCTCTCTCTCTCTCTCCCTCTATCCCCTCTCAGTTCTGCCACATTGCCCATCACTTTTAAATGCCTGGAGGAAAACAACAAGGTGGACAAGCGCGTGACCCGCTTTGTGCTCCCTGTCGGTGCCACTATAAACATGGATGGCACAGCTCTATATGAAGCCCTGGCTGCTATCTTTATCGCCCAGGTCAATGATTATGACCTTAACTTTGGACAGATTCTCACCATCAGGTAGGTGATAATACTTTAAATGTACAATGTGTACGATTTGGCAGCTTCTAGTGGTGTGGTTGCAGATTGCAACTGAGTAACACTCACGCTCACTCCTTCCTCTCCAAGACTGAAGTAATGTGAGTAAAAACGTGGTAACACTGTTCGCCGTGCTCAGAGGCCATCCTTACTATAACAACACTACATTAGGAGCAATGGAAGTCAGACGGCAGCTGGCGGTACAATGGTTTTGCACTCTGCGGCTCATGTTACCGCAGTTTCACAAGCGTGTCGGAGAACTACGGTGGACTTCAGGTAATGTAAAAACGTGAAAGGCTCTCTTTAGACCCAGAGTTTGGTTTGTCCATTCTGGGCTACTGTAGAAACATGGAGGAGCAACATGGCGGACTCCGTGAAGAGGACCCACTCCCTATGTAGATATGAAGGGCTCATTCTAAGCTAACAAAAACACAATGACTCTTAGTTTTAGGTGATTATACACTAATAAAAACAGTTATGAATATTATATTTAATTTGTGCTAATAGATCCCCCTGAAATGTTACACACTGTTCCTTTAAACATTCATCAATAATGTCGTTCATTCAGTAATTTAAAATGACCCAGATGGATTTGATTCAGTAAACCTCGCCTGCTCCGAGAGTGGAATCAGTTTTGGATGAAAAATACTCCGTAAAATATTCTGCTTATCCCATGTGAAACATTTCCGAGCCTCAAAACCACAGGTTGCAGCTTTATAAGTAACTTTCCACCAGTTGCACAGCAATTAATAATTTTTAGACAATTCAAATTTTTCTCCTTCTGCCTTTTTTCCCCATCAGCATCACAGCCACAGCAGCCAGTATCGGAGCAGCTGGAATCCCTCAGGCAGGACTGGTCACCATGGTGATAGTGCTAACGTCTGTAGGCCTGCCCACTGATGACATCTCACTCATCATTGCAGTTGATTGGTTCCTGTAAGTATTGGCTATATGACATCATAGGAAACTATTCACTTCAAATGTGAAAGTCAACAAAAAAAAAACGTGATCTAGATATTTCCTCAAGTAGCGCCAGCTCTCAGTAGGACTACAAACTGGAAAATGTTTGATTTATGGAGGAAGGAAGAGGGTAAAATCATGAGGAAATATACAGTATAAGTATAGTGTGGTAGGAATTCAATTAGGCTCCACCCAGGGGGATTTAAGGGGTTACAAGGGATCAACTTAGTGTGCTGTACACTCTTGAGTTGACGGCTTCCAGAGACACTCCCTTCACATTCCTTGTCCATCCATCTGGTTTTTATTGAGTCAGCGTCCAATCCCAGTGCAAAGCCCAACTTCCTCCTATCTACTGGCTGTGTTTCATGTGGTTTGAAAATTGCCTGGAGCAAATAAAAGTATGTTTACCAATGACTTCTTTATGTACACACATAGACAATGTGGATTCAATTTTCAATGTCTTCAATGAAATTGTTTAATATTCATTGTTGTCTTTAGTCTTTTTATGTCTTCTGTTGTTTTGTCTTGTCTTATCCTGTCTTTTTTGTCTTATATTGTTTTGTCTTGTCTTGTCTTGTCTTGTCTTGTCTTGTTTCATCTTGTCATGCCTTGACTTCTCTCTGCCTCTTGTCCTTACCTGTCCTCTGTCTTTCCTCAGGGACCGATTGCGCACCGTCACCAACGTCCTTGGAGACTCCATCGGTGCAGGTATAGTGGAACACCTGTCACGCCACGAACTGCAGAAGAAGGACCCCGAGGTGGGCAACTCAGTGGTGGAGGAGGCAGACAAGAAGCCGTACCAGCTCATCTGCCAGGAGAACGAGTATGACAACGAGAGGCCTGCCGACAGCGAGACCAAGATGTAGATTTTTGTCCGAGGTTGCGTACATTCTTAGGAAAACCATTGCGCTGCATTGAACCACGTTCTCAAACGAAGCTCTTCTTAATGTGCAAACCTTCCTCTCACAAGAATGGAGGGTTCAAATTAAATTGATCTACAGCTAGAATATATTTTCAGCCAAGACGAGTTCCACTAATGTGTGGGGTCTAGTGTGGGCTTTCCTGACACACTTGAAATGGTTCACTGTTGCGTTGTTTTTCTAAAGGTTTGTGCTATGATGCTTTCCAAGAGTGCTATGTGTATTTGCCATAGGGTGGCAGCTGTTTACTATTATGAATGAACTACTCTAGAGCCCGGTGGCCTGCATGCCATATCCAACTCCTCTCAGAACTGTGATGACTAATCTCCCCCACTAGAGGTCAGTGTTGCTTTGAGTCTTAACACCACAGCAGATTACAGCCCAAATTTGCACAGACTTTTTCTGACTTTAAAATTGTTGCTTTTGTTTTGTTTGAGTGGTGTCGTATGTGAAAAATGCAAGTGAAATCTATCTGGAGATTGATGTGAAAAGTGTTGGATATCATGCACATACACTGGGGTGACAGGGCCGACTTCTTTGGGGGAAAAGGGCTGCTAATTTACAAACTTCTGTACAGGCACTAGTGGCTTTATTTTCTATGATTTGGTGTACAGACTTCAACAGAGTGAGTGAATGATGTAATTTACCCTAAGGCACACATACCTTTGTCCCGTAAGCGTCCAAACCAGGAAGTCCTATTTGAAGTTGTCAGAATATCTTGTCTTTCCAGCTTTTATGTTACAAACCAATCATTACAATCACTAAGACTGATGAACCAAAATCCCTCAGCCATGATTTTAATAGTAAATTTGCTGAGAATTTGAAATGTAATCAAATCTGAATTTTAAGCCATTATATTTCAACCAAAAAAGCACCAAAAATACTTTCCAAATTTCTGTACAGTTTAATTAAATCCAAACAAACAAATCGCTAACCCGCACAATAATACAGTAATGATTTTATTTCTGATAAATTCTCATAGTGATTGGGCCCTCTAACATGGACATGGAACTAAAAATGATTTGATTGAAACATTCACATGTCTGTATGAAATATTAGTTTTTTGTTAAATTAGTAAAATGATAGTCAGTAGGTTGGATATATACTTTTTAAAATTGTCTAGTCTTAATTCAGCTTACTTTAGATAATACAATCGGATGTTTATTTCATATGATTTAATATGGATGCTTGTTGTAAATTAATACATTTTGGTGAATTCCCTGTCGTTTATTTTAGCTAGCTTTAGCTAATTCAGTATACATAACAAATGTAACATAGACGTTGCTTTGTATAGAGGATTCTTCTGAATATACTGTATTTGTATAGAGAAATGTAGATAAATGTGTACATTAATTGTAGATTTAAATTGTAAAAGGTTACCTGAGGATTGCGTATGTAAAGAAGTTGTTGTAACCATGCTCTCTATCAAACCTAACAACCGAACTAACAATCCCTCTAGTTCCTTGTGCAAATGCACAACTGGCTGATTTGAAGGACCAAATGTTTTTCCTTTACACACTTGAGGAAATGGAATAGTTCCTTTGTTTACAGTTGCTGGTGTCTCTCTTGAAATGACTGTTTCTCTCATGAATTCACATGTGACTGTACAATAGTTATAGTTTTATCTTGCATGGATTTTTATGAATAAAAAAAGATGAAATCAGAGGTTGAGTATTTATCATTTTATCTGAAAGAGCTGTGAATTCTAAGCTAAGCCTCTAAGATAGATATGTGTTGATGAGTAGATGTCTTTAAATGTTTTAAATGTTGACATCCTCCTGCCTCCATATTCTTCATGTTTACATTCTGTTTTTAATTTGTCATCCTGATTGTCTATACTGTCATTTTATTTTGTTGGTCTATTCTGTACACCAGAACTCTATTGCCTGTCTGCTGGGGTGGATTAATGCGCAGGCTGGCCCTATCGACTGTAGGCCTATAGCTTCCTTCAGGCTATTGCTTCTCTAACAAACAGCACTATTTCTCAGAATACTGATCACCATCATATTCAACAAATGCCGATGCTGACACCTTGAGGTCAAACAGTGATTTGATCTCCCTCAAAACACTTTGCTTCGCACTTCCTGAAAAAATCCCTGTAAATCTGGCAAATGTACCAAACTTTTATTTATGGAGATTGTTTTCTATCTATCAGAGAAGACATTAACGTAAGCTATCATCTCAAGATACAAATATGTAAGGAAAGATAAGGAATACTAGAAAGACAGAAAGAAACAAAACCCAACACAACATCTGAAACAGACAG
Source organism: Sebastiscus tertius (assembly GCA_916701665.1). Classification (NCBI taxonomy): domain Eukaryota; kingdom Metazoa; phylum Chordata; class Actinopteri; order Perciformes; family Sebastidae; genus Sebastiscus; species Sebastiscus tertius. The sequence continues at coordinate 944 of CAKAOH010000456.1, read as the reverse complement.
AAACAAATACTACTATTCACATAGTTTAATAATGGGTCCCAGGTTTTGTAAAAACTCTTAAGAAAGCTGTTGAGGGTGCATCTGATTGTTTTCCAGCTCGATGTTCTGCATCACATCTTTGATCCATTTGTGTGATGGATGAGTTACATCCTTCCATTTAATTAGAATTGAGCGTCTAGCTAATAGAGAGGAAAAGGCAATGACTTCTGTAAGTAAGCAGAGAGATTTGAGTCATCTACAAATTGCAATTGTAGGAGAGGACATAACGTTATAGCCATAGGTCTTGGAAACGGTCAAAAAAGGTTGACCAGAAAGGCACAGATTTTCAGTTTTGGGTGAGACCACAGCATGTGTAGATGGACGCTGTCTGTTTGGGTCTGTTTGCACCTGTCACATAGGTTTGGGTTTAGGTTTGGCAATGTTCTTGCAAGTTCAGTTTTTGAAAATTATAGCCAAACATATGTCATATTTCACACAATTTATCATGCTGTTGGAACGTTGAGATATTTTATCAATTTACGTGCTTATCTCTTAATCTCATAATTACTTCACATCTACACTTCAATTTAATTTAATCTCTAAACACACACACATACACATGCATACACACAGTGGTGAAAAGTGACTAAGAATATTTACTCAAGAATTGTCCTCAAGTACATTTTTGAGACACTTGTACTAATTTCTATTTTATGATAGGATGTCTACTCCACTACATTTCACATTTTAGGCTACTTTTAACTCCACTACCTTTATATGACAGCTAGTTACTAAATACTTTGCAGAATAAGAGTTTGTGGACAGAACAACCTTTTAAATAGTGTGCAGCACAAATTAACATAAAGTAATATGAGTGTGTAGTGTATAGCCTATATATTATTAAATAATAATGTGCATGTATATGTGGTATGCAGTGTGCACATGTAGTGCAATGTGCGGTGTAT